>JAQPPZ010009487.1:0-24621 GCA_028583015.1 Wollemia nobilis
GACCTTCATGCAACTTTCTGTCGCGATATCGCTACCGCTTTTTCTTTCCGTACGCCTCCCCGAAACACGTCACGAAATCGTGACCATTTTTCTGTTTTGTTGCCGTTGACCGCGATTTTTCGACACGTCGCGATTTCGCTACCGTTTTCCGGCTTCGGTCGTGATTTCGCGACATGTCGCGATTTCGCTACCTGTCGCGATTTCGCGACCCCTTTCTACACTTGGGCATTTTTTTCTCTTTTCTTCAATTTTAGCATCTGGGTCACCGAGATTCTTCTCTGCAAGCCTGCAAAAAGGTGGGTCCCCAATTTTGGGGTGTGTTGGATCAACCATAACAAGTAGCATTTTTTGCAATAGCAAAGGGGGAAATTAATATTGCATAGAGATTTTGAAATCTCATGTTGAAAATTTTTAATGGTTCATTAGATTCCC
The DNA here is from genome assembly GCA_028583015.1 of Wollemia nobilis. Classification (NCBI taxonomy): domain Eukaryota; kingdom Viridiplantae; phylum Streptophyta; class Pinopsida; order Araucariales; family Araucariaceae; genus Wollemia; species Wollemia nobilis. The sequence goes on from JAQPPZ010009487.1 coordinate 433, forward strand.
TCCTACAAGAAGCAAATTGATGATAGATTATAGCAGGATCTATGGGTAACATAAACTGATTGACAAAAGCAGTTTCTAACTGGACCCAAGATATAATAGAGCCGATGGGTAGATTGATGTACCAATCACACACTGTATTACCTAGGTTCAAAGGAAACAATATGCAAGCCACATCCTCATGTTCGATTTAAAATCTAATTAAGGTGTCCACATAGGTCTAAATGTGTTCCTCTGCTAATCTTGTGCCATCGTGTTTATACTTGGGCAAAAATTTCTCTATGTTCTTGGGTAGGTCATGAACATCTCCAACAATGTTCAAAGGATTGTTGTGCACCCCATACCACTTTCCAACATTTGTAGCCATTGGATTAGGTTGTGGTGTGACTAAAGGAACAATAGGAAGAATAGGAACAAAAGGTGGTCCAACTGAAACCCCACTAGGTGGAATGACAAGTATTTCACTCTTGGACCTTCTAAATTTTTGAGTAGGGAATAGGCTTAGGAAAATGGTATTTTTTGTAGCCTTAGATATAATAATGATACCCCTAGGTTCCACCTTAACAATGACAACAACAAATGCTTGTTAACAATGCATCAACTAAACCATCATAATAAGAAATATTCTCAAAAATGGTTAGCATCAATGCATTATCAATTAAAGCAATTTCCAATCAATGAACACCATCACCTATCAACAAAACCTTGTTAGTCCAAACCAATATATTCAAAATAGCCCTTCAAGTGATAATGAACAAGTTAGCATTTATAACAATACAAAAACAACCAATTCAGGCCCTCCTTCTAGCACCAATTCTTTTAAGTGATAATTTTACCCAATTGCAAAATCATACTCACAGTTAGAATTTTATTTAAAAAACCCTCTCTTGCAAAGAAATTGAAATTTCTTCAAGGTTCCTTTTACTTAATGTGTTCTTGTATGTTTATGAAAATGTGTCAAAATAAGTGCTAGAATACCTTAGAGATGCAAGTAAATGCTAACAAGGGGCCTATGTTGGTATTACCTTGATTTGCCATACCTTTTATTACTATCCATGAAACTTAAAAAGAAACAAATGTGATGTGATTGGCCCTCATATGAACATATTGGAAAGGTGATTTAGTTCATTTTATCTTGGAGTGTTTTAGGTAGATTTTATCTTCTTTTTTTAAGCATATTTTAAAAAAAATTATCTTTCTTTGTTTAAATTTTCTTTGATCATAAAATAAAAGACTAAAATCTATCTCTGAAATGTGAATCTTGAATGATGATTGGATTCATTTTATCTTGCTTTGTGAATGGATTTTATATTTCTTTGTTAAGCTTTGCTTTGAGTATGAAAGAAAATAATTTATATGAATAACCATGAAGTATAGTAGCCTTTGAAATGCCATATAAATTACCCCCTTTTAATGAAAATTTGAGATTGATTGGAATTTTAACTTTCATAAAGTGAAGCTAATTTATTGCTTGAAAACAAAAGTGCAAAGCTTGAAATTTGACTCTCCTTTAAAATGTGAAATCATGTAAAGCTTTGAAATTACAAAATTCCTTTTAAAATGTGAACTTTATGTAAAATTTTGGAATTTCAAATTTCCTTTAAAATAAAATCGAAATTGCTTAAAATAAAACTTTAAAGCTTAATCTTGGAATCCCCATATCTCTTTTTTGAATTTTAATTTTTTTTGTATTTTTTATTTTATTTTATGAAGTTAAAAAAAATGAAAAGGATAGGGTTAGAAAAATAAAATAAAATAAAACAAGTCGTAACTCTGAAATTTCACACAGAACCTGCAAACATTAGTATCCTGCATCAAAACATCACTAATGTGATCCATATTCATGCAATCCAACATTCAATGAGGTGCTATATTCTAAGGAAAAGACTACAATACATTAAAAATCATAGATGAGTCTACCATTAACATGCATAAAAACTCACTAAATTTCCAATGTATTAGCAAAGAAATATTTTTAGAAAAATCCAATACAAATGCAGAATACAATGCATAAATTGGAATCCAATGGTGAAATGGTGCAGTTGCGAGGAAAGGCTCAAAAAAATATCTAGTTCCAAACGTTCTATTTTCCAACATGCAATTCTACGTAGAAGTCTTCAAACCTGCTTTCTTTGTCTCCATGGTATTTAAAATTCTCAAAAAGAAAAACTTATCATTTTATCTTCCACCATTTTTGTTTCATTTCCAAGCGCCTTTTGCTTTTCGTAGACTTTTCGTTACCTCCAAATCTCCATTCATTTTTTCCCTTGCATTTAGTTTCGTAACTCTTTTATTTGTAACGCCTTTTATCAATACTATTCATCATAAATATATTACCACGTATCATTCTGTCGAGCGAAAGTCTAGTGATAACCGTAGGTGAATTCTATTCAAACCTTCCTTGCATGTATTATAGCCTACACACAATGTAGATGCCATGATATTTATTATATGTTGCCACAAAGCACATGTCAAGTCAAACATGATTTCATTTTGCTAATATTCATCCCTTTAGTCATGTCCTTCCCTGTCAAGGATGTTTGGTTAATTGTCGTGTACTTGCAGGTCACCACGATTTGGTATCACAATAGGAGAACCAACATAATGCAATTAGGGCTTAGTGGACTATAATGGATATGGTCCATATCACTTCCTGATGGTAGCGTGAACCTCCATATGGTGTTCTATTTCTCCAAATCGAACACCCGCTCCTCGTAGGTTGACGTACCAGCTCACGTCCACATCCTCATTATGAGATGTGTTAAAATCCATATTATTTTTTTTTACCTCCTTAGTTTTGCCAATGTAACTGCATTCCATTTGATTTGATGTAATCCTCGTGTATGTTATCCCAACGGAATACTATTGAACACAGTGATAGACATGCAAGTAATCCTCGTGGCGGTTCTAAAATTTTGCATGACTATTTCTAAGGGATCACCTGATTTTATTTCTAATCTAAACCGAGGCTAATATCATTAGAGTTTCCAAGTCAATTTCCATTTTTTTGGTGATAGAATTCAACTACTCTTTAATTCATTACTGTGCAACCTCCATACAAAGTGATATTGTGTTTCTCCATTCCTGTAAAAGTCTACATGTATATAAGTTATTGATATTTTCTAACCTTCATCCATGCTATCATTCGTTATGTGCACATCATCTCACAGGAGCAGTGGTATCCTATTCAATGATCAGACGCTACTATATCCCTTCAAAATAGCTTCCTATCTCTAGTGGTGGTTTACAGGTAAATATCTGACCACCCTTGCTTAATCACAACATGCATGGGATAAGTCCCCTTTGACTAAGCAAACACGAATATCAACACGATAATATTTAAAGGTATATAGGACCACATTTCATGATCATGTGATAGCAATAAGTCTAACTCACATCACTACCTCATTGCATAGCACTCATGTTATGGAAAACTCCTACGAATGCATATACCTTTTCACTCAATTCCTTAACAGAAATGACAACCTTGTCTCTGCTGGCAGCGATCATCAATGCCATGAATTACCATAAAATTTATATTATCATTCCATGTCATGACCATGAACTTATTATTTAACAAATTTAGTAGCCTCTTCACTTGATATTGAGTCCAAGAGAGAACCATACACATAACGTTGCCTTTGCCAACCTTAATCCTTGGAAAATCCACTACCAACTCAAATTGTTTCTCCTGTGAAACCTCTCCTATACCCAAAATGAGCTCTTACTATATGAAGTCGATTATCTCTATAACACAATCAAAGAAAACATGTTTGATCCTCATTACCCAATTATTTCTAGCCATATACTTTATCTTGTCTACCATTTATGCCAAGAGACTTCCTAGTTCTCATCTTTGTCTACCCTATAATATTTTTGAAATCTCCATGCTTGTATCTTCACTAAACTGTCTGGCCAAAGTCTTATCATAATCTTTGTCATCTGTATCTATGTCCACATTCATAGCCATGTCGTCAATCTGGGTTAGCCTACGTTTGTCTAGCCATAACAGACTATATATGAATTGTGTCTCTCGGTAAAATGATCCTCCTTTCATGCATCTCCAATTGTTCCATCCCGGGTCATTGCCACATCACCCCTGTGGTTATCCTTGACAACGGTCCATCACACCCGGTCCACGAGGGTGGCTACGTTATCTTCATGAGAAAAAATCCAACGGTGACTAACCTGCATATATACATTTTTAATATTATTAAATATTAAAATCATATATATATATATAAATGAAGGTATTTGTAGCACCCTAAAATTGGCGTAGTGAAATCTTAATAATTACATTTACTCTAGTAAATAATTTAAATTCAAATTTTAACCTCCCAAACCGCCCGTTAACCGTCGTGTAATCCGTTTCCCCCTTTCCCGTGCCATTTTTAGAGGTTGTTTTGACCGTTTGACGATATCGTCGCCGATCAGACGATATCGCCCCAGATCTGACGATTTCGTCTGGGCTAGGACGTCCAGACGATCTTGTCCCAAAACTGATTTTTCACAATTAGCTTCTGTTCCAACGGGTCTCTAATCCGGGCAGAAGCGTGTCCGCGCCATTAGAGACCCTCCCCCATTGGAGATCTCCCAAATAGGGATGATCTCCAACCTCCTAACCTCCCTCCTAAGCCTATTTAATCCTAAGCCCTCCCCTTAGCACCCCCCTGGCTGATAATCCCTGTAACTTGACTTCACACACGCTAAGACATCCCAAATTGATATTTGCATTAGTTCTATACAATTTTTGTTGTAGGTACCTTAGTGTTTTTCAGCCGGAGCAAGCTTACATCGTCGTCGACGATCCTGTTCAGATCGGAGGCGATCCTGTCGAATCAGAGATGATTTCGTACCAATGCGAGATGATTTCGACTGCAGTCAACATTGAGGCAATCAGTGCCTAAAGTTTGCATTTCTTCATCTTTTAATCTGCTGTTTTATGTTGTAATTAGCTAGTTTATTCAGTATTTTATGCTATTCTGCATTTTGGAGTTCACCCATCTAGATTAAATGCATAATTAAGTCATAATTATTATTAAATTAGTATAATGCATTCATGTTTCTATTTTTAAGTTTCAGTTTGATATTGTTACTTTCATTTTACATTGTTTCCCTATGTTAGCATAGTTGCATTTTCTATGTTTTGCACCTATTTCTCTGTTTGCAGGTCTCTGACGAATTCTTCTGATGAATTCGTCAGATCTCAGACGATCTTGTCTGATCTCAGACGATTCTGTCGAATTCCAGATGATCCTGACTGCTTCAAGAATCAGAATCTTCATCAGACATCCGGATCAGGTATTTTTCTTTTAATATTCTTTAATTTCTTTGTTTTCTATCTTAATTCTGTTTTTTGTATTCATTTAATCTGCATCTTCATATAGAATAGCTTAGACGCATTTTGGCCAAACCTAGGACTTGAATGCTTAAGGCTAAAACGAACACATAAAACACATTCCCAACCTAGGCGTGGAAACTGCCATTAAATGTTTCCTGTGAACCCACCATCCATCGAAAAATCACCATAATACACCTCCCCTCGAGAGGCGGGACCTTCGCAAGGCCTCTCAGTCCGAGGTACCATGCCATCCTTTTCACATCCCCCTTTCGGGCACGGATCCTATAGCCTGAAGGTAAGGGTGTGAAAAATTTGGAGCGATACATTTTGGTGAACCCGACGTGAATGCATTGTAAACCTTTTGAAAACAAAAACAAAAAAAATAAAACAACTAAAACATAGATGCATTTCAGATCATTTAAATTTAATATCATGTTTAGATGGTAGCTCCTAAGAAAATATTAGCAGTTACTATAAATGTTGAAAACCAATTGGCAGCCATAGAAATCAATTCTGTGCTTAGTGTGCTTGAAACAGATAGAAATCAACTCTTGTGGGACGAACTTGATAGAAGACTTAGTGTCATTTCATCTAGGTCAACAAAACTTAAACAAATCAAGAGGCTTGTCCTAGATAGAATCCTGGATCCTCATCAACTCGTCTTTTATCATGAACTTCAGAGAGCCTGCCATAGATGGTTAGCTTATAGGAGAGCTCTTGTATCTTCAAAATTGTTCACCTTCGAGGAATACCTCGAGAACGCAGCCATTGTACACCAGTTCCTAGGTCATGTAGAAGACCAAGAGGTTGTTCTTACGGATAGGGAAATATGGAATAGAGTTCCTCGAGCTGTGTTATATCGAGAGTATTGCCACGAGCTTTACTTCTATCAACCAGAATCTGAGACAGATAATATCACTATAGCTCTTTTCATTAAATTTTTGAAAGAAAACTTTCAATTTGAAGAAGAACACTTCATGACTCCTGAAGAACTCGAGCCCATTAATGATATTTATAAATTGTTTATAGAAAACTAGATCATTACTTTCAGTCTTATTTCTTGCATTTATTGTGTTGATTGTTGTCTTTACAATATTATTACAAAAACAAAGAAAAACTAAAAACTAAAAAACATAGCAAAAACCAAAACATTTCATTTTAAATATTGTAGTAGGTATATAATTAATATATACCTCTTAAGCTTGTTGCATATATATATATATATATATATATATATATATATATATATATACTTGAAAATCAAAAGCACAATGCCTAAACTTAGGAATGGTAAACAAACTGAAGGAGAAGAAGAAGATTGGTTAGAAGATAAAACTAGAGACCCAAATGTCCTTCCCGAAGATCCAATTTCGGAAGGAGAAACTCTAGATCAACCAGAAGATGACCTAGGTGAAGACAATGAACAAGAAGAAAGTGTTAAAGAGGATGGATCCTCATCCCCTAGAGTAGCTCCAGATGGAACTATTGCTTTTGACAACGTAGATCATTTTCGGAAATTTCTCAATGATAACATTGACGCTCTTAATGTGGCAGTTCGTATTGATAAAGGGAAAATTAGTGACACTCAAGCAGCCATGGAACATATGTTTGATGTGCGCACTAATCCCTTGTCTTTCATTGATCAAGAAAGTGATAAGGCTGGGCCATCCAATACAGATATGGTCACTATGATTCAAAACATGTCAAAACAACAGGTTACCCAACCTCCTAAGGAACTTGTTATTCAACCTAAAATCATTCCCACACAAAAGAAAACTTCCTTCACTACTTTACTTCGCCAAACTATTGATCAATATGCTTCAAGTAAACAAAAACCTAAAACGAAGCCAAACACCAATTTTCAACAATCTGGAATACAACATAATACAACTTCAAAATTCCTTCATAACACCTTTCCTACCAACAATTTACACAATAGCAACATAGCATCTAATCTTCATGTCCCTCCATCATATGCTCACAAAACCCATATCAATGCCCTACCGAACCAATATGGTGGGCAAACTAGTAATCTGGAAGCCATGGTGAAACAGTTAGCTTCGCGTATGGACCAGATAGATCCTTATCGTCCCTCGTACAATTATCGAGAGATATGTAGTCAACCTTTGGATCCCATAGTTGTAGCACAACCGTACCCTAAGCATTTTCCCATGCCCATCTTGCCTATATATAAAGGAACCGAAGATCCCATAGAGCATCTTCGCATGTTTAGGATAGCATGTCATGATATATCACATGATGACTTGCTATTACTAAAAATGTTCCCGAAAAGTTTAGGTGGAATGGCATTAGAGTGGTACTATCAATTGCCCACTCATTCTTTGAGAAACTTTGAAGAAACAACTGAATCTTTTGTCCATCAATTTAGTGCCTACATCGAGAGGCATGTAACCATTAAAGATTTATACAACTTAAAACAAGACAAGGATGAATGTTTTGCCGATTTCTTAGCTAGATGGAGGCAGTTGACAGGAAAACTGCACTTTGTGCTACCTTATAGGGAAATGTTGGACATTTTTATCAATAATTTACAAGAACAAATATCTTATGAGCTATCAATCGCTACTTTAACTACCTTCGATCAGGCTATAGATTTAGCTCGAAGAGTAGAAGATGCCCTCATTAGGAGAGGCCAACTTAGGAAGAAGGATGATGAGAAAACATCCAGAAATCAATATAAAAACAAACAAGTTGTCGGTGACGGAGTCACTGACAGCAGAAATGTTGCTAATATCAATGCAACGAAGACAACAAAAAAATTTATATTGAAACCTCCTGATAAGCCTCCTCGAGAATTTACTAGATTGAATCAACCCTTATCAACTATTTTACCTCAATTACTCGAAAGAGGTTTGATCCAATTACCAACTATCCGGGAACCTGATCCAACTATACCCGGATACAGAGCTGACTTACATTGTGATTTCCATAGAGGACCTGGACACTCTACCAATGCTTGTAAAAGGTTGAAACATAAAATACAGGATTTGATTGATAATAATGAAATGGAGGTGCAAGCCTTCCAACCTAAACAAAATGCTCCTAATAATACTCAAAAGACCATTCCCCAAAATCAAAATCAAAATGCTAATCAATCATTAGACATATTTCAACACCCTTTACCAAGACATGGTAAAGAGGTGGCCAATCAAATCGAACATCATAATGTTCCTCCTCCTACCCGATATGTAGGAACCATTAGCGGACAATTACCTATTCAGGATCCTCAAATATTTGACACAACCTTATCCATGGTTACGACCAGGCCCTTACATAATTTTCAAACTTCTGATTCTAGTGATGTAGAATCAGATACTGAAAGTGAAATAGACATCACTTCAAACCAATCGAATAGTTCTGAAAATGAATCAGATCCTATTCAACCCATCATAGATGCTATGGTTCCAGAAGAACCATTTCCTAGAAGAGTTACTACTCGACCCTCTTCTAATCAATTCCTCCCTAATGAACAAGCCATAAACGCTCGATCGAGACCAGTTCAACATCCTCAATATAACATTGTAGGTACCATTGGAGTCGTTACCCGACAACAGGCTCAAAATTCTCAACAAGAACCAAATCAGAATGATGGATCAGCTCCATTTGTTTTGAAAAATCCCAATAAAGGGAATCATGCTTCTAATGTTCAACCTAAACCCCCTTACAATATTAATGAGCAATTATCCAATACTACAACCAGAATTTCCCTTTTGGATTTATTAAGATCTTCTCCTACCCATAGGGATGAGTTGATGCTTACATTAAGCCAAATGATGGTACCTCAAAACATTCAACCTGAAGCTATGGCCAATACTATCATCACTCGAGAAGTTGATTGTATTGACTTTCGGGATAAAGATATCCCACAACACAGTTTACATAAGGATAATCCCTTATATATTACTGCTCTAATTGGAGATGTAGTTGTCAAACGAGTCTTGATTGATAATGGCTCATCTCTAAACATTTGCACTTTTGACTTCTACCAAAGATTTGGCTTTAGAAGTGATGAAATGAAGAAAACTGACATGATTATCAAAGCTTTCAATGACGAAACACAAGAAACGTGTGGAGTTATTACCATCCCATTGCAAGTTGGTCCTAGAACTCTAGATACCACCGTGTTTATTGTACATTGCCCCGCATCGTACAATATACTCTTGGGTCGTCCTTGGATCAATGCAATGTGGGCGGTCCCATCAACTTTACACCAATGTGTTAAATTCGAATTTAAAAATCAGTTGGTCACTATCCATGGTGACCCTAGACCCTTTGATATGTGTGCTTTGGCGGAACCTGTTGGAGTGCAATTTTGCCCTGCTCTGTCATCCACACATCCTAGTTCTTATTTTTCATCTAAAACCGTGAAACACACACCCATAACTTCACCTATTTCCCCTCCATTAATTTCATCCTCCTATATAGATCAACAATCTTCTAAACAAATCACTCTAGAACCTCAAAAAGATCTTCAATCTACAACCAATCCTTCATGTTCTATCCCTATAATTTCAAAACCTATAGACCCATCTATTAACACTTCCACATTATCAACATCTATCATACCTTCCACATCTAAAGATATAGGGAATGATCCTTCTACATCTTATGCTCTTTTCGATGAACTTTTACCGCATTTATCCACAATCTTAATATCAGAAAAAACAAATGCTTTCATGCAAGATTCAATTCTTTTAAATAACTTGCCGCCATCTCCTCGTACTTTGGGCCTCCCACAACCTATGGGAAGTACTTACCAAGTTGGGAGTTGTGCCTTCATTTATAAAGGATATGACTAGGGAAGAATCCCTCGGAACATTAAAACTCATCATGAGGGATATGCTCGGTGTTATTTTACCAATGAATATATTAAAGCTAAACCCATAATGCTTAAAATGGGATATAAAGGGAAAGGCTTGGGACCTTTCCAAAATGGCATGAAAGAACCTTTCGAGGTAGAACCGTGGCCTGCCCGCTGTGGTGTGGGCCTATTTCCTAGTAAGGGTCAACCCTTTCCTTTTGAAGATGATGATCAACTCATATGTTATCAAGATTATTTGGATAGGCATGATGATTTGCCTCTAAAAAATCAGCCATTTACATGTAACATGCTATCCATAGCTTACCCTGAAATGATTGTTGACCCCGATGAAGAGTTGGAAGGAGATATCTTCCACGATGTCTCCGTTGAAGAGATGTTACACAATGGATTTTATTTTGATGGTTCTATACCAACTATAGCCCAACTTGAGACCACTAATCCTCAAGATGAATTATCCAAATTAACCTTACAAGAATTACAAGAATTGGGCGTTTCACCCGCCCCACCTAACTTTGAAAGAGATCTACACATGGAGGTAGAAAACGTCATTAAAATTAACATTGGAACTGAGGATAATCCTCACATAATCAATATTGGATCAGAATTAAGTCAAGAAAAACAAGAGCAATACATTGCATTCCTTAAAGAGTATGAAGATGTCCGTTGGACATATGAAGATATCCAGTCAGATTAGTCAGATCATAGTGTCCATCCGGATGTAAACCAAACAAAAACTAGAAAAATGCATAAATTGCTGTAGTCAAAGGGAGTTAGAAAAACTATTAAGGGGTTTTAGTTTCTTTACGTGGTATCAAAATCGACCCTCTCAAGATTGCGGCTATCACTGATATGCCTGCACCTACTAATATATCTGAGTTACGAAGTTTACAAGGTAAGCTTCAAGCCATCCGTCGCTTCATCGATAAGCTGGCGGACAAAACCGGTCCCTTTCTTAAACTTCTTAAGAAGGATGTCCCTTTTAATTGGGACGACGAATGTAGAGAAGCTTTTGAACTTCTCAAACAATACCTCCTTAATCCACCGGTGCTTTCATCGCCTAAACCTGATCGCCCATTTCTCCTATATATTTTAGCTTCAGATTCTGCCTTAGGAGCTATGTTAGCTCAACTTGATGATGAGAAGAGAGAACGCGCTAATTATTATATTAGCCGAACCTTCATCAGTTATGAAACCCGCTACACAACATTAGAGAAACTATGTCTAGCAGTCGTGTTTGCTACGCAAAAATTATGACATTATATGCTTAGTCAAAAAACTTATGTCATTGCTAAATACGATCCCTTGAGGTATCTCATGAGTCGACCTTATTTATCGGGTCGCACAGCCAAGTGGGTTCTTGCTCTAAGCGAGTTTGATCTCACATTCATAGGACAAAAGTCTGTTAAGGGTCAAATCATAGCAGATCAATTAGTTGCTGCACCCTTAGAGTCTACCCATCCCCTCATCATTGAGTTTCCTGATGAATGCCTTCAATTAGAGGCAGACCATATTGAACAATGGTCCTTATACTTTGATGGAGCCCGATGCATGAGTGGGGTCGGTGTGGGTATTATTTTAATATCCCCGCAAAAACATCTTATTCCTCTGTCCTTCAAATTAACATTTGCTTGCACCAACAATACTATCTGAATATGAAGCTCTAATCCTTGGATTACGAGCTGCCTTGGCGCTAAAAATTAAACATCTGTTAGTTTTTGGTGATTCTCAACTGGTTATAAACCAAATTAATGAAGTTTATCGGACCGGGAGATGATAAACTATGCCCATATAAGGCCTATGTTTTACAACTAATGTCTCTATTTGATCAAGTTACCTTGGAAGCTATTCCTCGAACTTGCAACCGTGCAGCTGATGCTATGGCCGCAACTGCATCTCTCCTCGCCCTTGGAGTTAGATGACGAATATGCCACTATCATTATTCGTCGACTCCAGGAACCCGCTTCAAATAAGTCATGCTTAGAACCTTTGGATGTGTTTCTAATCAATGAAACTACTCCTGAACCTTGGTATACGGACATATTTGATTTTCTCCAAAATGGGACTTTTCCTGCCAATTCTAATAGAAACCAACGTCGGTTATTACGTAGACGAGCAAGTCGATTTGTAATAATTGGCAATACTTTATATAGGAGATCTTTTGAAGGTATCCTATTAAGATGTTTGAATTTAGAAGAATCCAAATCAGCCTTGAGTGAAGCCCACGATGGATCTTGTGGAGGACACTTCGGTGGTAGTGTCATTGCTAAAAAGCTCCTTAGGATAGGATACTTTTGGCCTACCATGGAAATGGATGCACATGATTATGTGCGCCATTGCGACAAGTGCCAGAAACATGCTGACCTTGTCCATGCGCCTACACAAGAACTGCAGGCTATTTCATCTCCTTGGCCCTTTTCAAAATGGGGTTTAGATATTATTGGCAAAATCAATCTCGTGTCATCTGATGGACACAAATTCATCATAACCGCCACTGAGTATTTCACGAAGTGGGTTGAAGCTATGCCTTTAGCTTCCTGCACCGGCACACAAGTCTCTAAATTTATTTTTAATCAAATCATTTGTAGGTTCGAAATTCCTGCAAATCTCATCTCCGACAATGGAACTTGTTTCAAAAATAAAGATGTTAAAAAATTATGCCAAAAATATAAGATTCAACATCGCTGGTCCACTCCCTATTATCCTCAGGGTAATGGTCAAGCAGAAGCATCTAACAAAACCTTAATCAAAATCCTCAAAATATTGGTCAATAAAACTGGCCGTGACTGGCACATTCAGTTATATCCAGCCTTGTGGGCCTATCGAACTAGTGTTCGAACCCCCACTGGAACTTCACCTTTTGTTTTGGTTTATGGTGTTGAAGCCGTTTTTCCCTTTGAATTAGAAGTTCCTTCTTTGGCTCTGCTACTTCAAGATACCGAAGTAGGAGATGAATATCGAGCTGGTAGACTCAGTCAACTGGAACTCCTAGATGAAAAATGCATCAATGCTTTGGAGCATCTCCGTGCCTACCAAAACAAGCTTAAAAGATCATATGCTAAAAAAGTTCGTCATCGATCCTTTGAGATCGGTGACCTTGTTTTAAAAGAAAATCAAAAAAATACTAATGCAACTAAGGACCTTAAAGGTAAATTTGAGCCCAACTGGCTTGGACCATACATTATTACTGCTAAATTTGAATCAGGAGCATACAAATTATCTACCTTAGATGGTAAAGAACTTAAAGAACCCATGAATATTTTGCATCTTAAACGTTACTATGTATAAATTTGGTCATTTCATCCTTGTATATATTTGTTTAAAATATTTCAAAATCACTATCTTGTATTTCTTTCAATTTATAAATTCAAAAACACCAAAAACATTCATAATCATCAAAATCTTCAAAACTATTTGTTGTATTTATTTATGGCACTTGTTAATTTTTTTCAAAAACAAACAAAAATGATAAAAATATAAAAACAACAATATTCTTGACTCTTTCGAAACCAAAACAATATAAAGAAGAAAGAGAGAGTCAACATTCTCAAAACTTCTCAAAAAGTATTTATATATATTTTCTTACAATTATTGCAGTTATATGTTTCAAATTATTTTGGATAAATTAGCATTTATTTGGAATCCCTCACTTTCACACTCACAAAAATAAATATCTTGATTTTATCTGGCATGATTACTAATCTCTCTTATATCAAAGTCCACAAAATTCAATTAAATAAAGTTTGAGCATAGAGAATTGATCTTGTTATTTACTTAAACCAAGCACATCTTTTCACAATAAAATGATTATATTTGTAATTTCCATGCTTTGCTACATAGTAGAAGTGGTTTCTTGAGCGAAAAGTTTCCCCTGCTATCCTATCATGCACATGGTCTAGAATCTTTGAGAATTGGCAAAAGGACAAGCTCACCCCTACCCAGAATAAAAATCCCTTGCTCTACAGCTAATCTGAGCAAGTATCCCTAGTATAGAACAAAAGGCAAAGTTCAAGAAAAAGAGAAAAAGAAAAAAATGTTATTTTATATCATTACAGCAATATTTCAAGCATTATCTCAATTATCAAGCAAAAATACAAAAGAAAAGAAAAGAAAAGAAAAGCAAAAGAAAGCAAAAAGCAAAAGCAATAAAATCCCTTTCCCTACCCTTTGAAAAGAAAAGAAGGGTTGATGAGCTTGAATCCCTGGAATTCTCAATTATTCGAAAACTGTGAGGTAAGCCCCATAACAGGTGGTTTGTGCCCAACCTGCTTGGCCTTGGGTAACTCCTAGCATGGCGATATGTCTGTCACATTAGCGACCTTCTTTTGTACAGACCTATGTCCGCTTATGGATTAGCTAGCTCTTGATAATCCGACCTACATAGTAGTCTAGTATGGTTATATGCATCTACATCATGGTTAATGAACACTTATTTGGTTTATTCAAATCACTTGTATCATATTATCTTGCTCAAACTGGTAAATGAACATAGCAATTGCACACACATTTTATATTTGAGAGATTTTGTGTATCATTATGATAAATCAAGATTGGAAATGAACTCACATATGCACATGGGATTCCTTATAAATCTAACTTTTGTCTTCAAAATACTTTGAAATATTTTTTTGCAAATTGTTTGGAATAATTCATTTTTCTTCTTCCAAGTACAGTTGTTTAGACAACTATATGCATAATAGACAAATTAAAATTTCTTTCAAACCATACAATTAAAAACACATATATATATATATATATATTGTCGACTTTCGCGACGATGGTATAGTTCCAAAACCAAAATTGGAATTTTATGCCTAGCGCAAGTCCTCATCTTCATACATTTTCACAAATTAAAACATCAACCATGCAATAAAACTATCTCTTTTTGGATTTTCGCGATGATGGTATAAGTCTATACCTACATATTCTATGCCTAGCGCAAACCATTGTAACAATTTTTATTCCCCATTTATTTAAAAATCATGAAAACCATATGACTTAAATCATTCTATTATACAATTATGTTTTTAAACAAAAAACAAACACATTATCAGTATTTCATGTCATTATGTCAACCTTCAATTTTGCAATGATGGTATAATTCCTAGGGAATTATCCAAAAAATTTATCACACTTAGGAATTTATGCCTAGCAAAAATCATTTTAACATTATTTCATGCATACTATTTTTATGAAAATCTGAAAACAAACCATCATCATCATCATTTGCACCATTGCACCAAAGTCTTAAGACAGTCTCTTAAGCACTCTTTTACTTTTAACAATATTTCTATACTTGGGATTAGCTTGACGACCGAGTGAGCGGCGACTCCATGAAATGGTCTATAATAGCGACAATGTCCTTTGAAATTATTGTTAGAAGTCTCTTTTTATCTTTTATCACATTACATCACAAACAACCAATTTGTTACATCAGATTATTTCATTTAAAATCTTAAAGCATGACATCAAAATCATAATATTTCCAACGACATAATTACATGAATCATCAAATCAATCAATCAAACATAAAAGCATCATAAAAATACATAACACAAGTCATATGATCAAAAATATCTCATCTCATATATATATCACAAATATATGTACATCATATCAAAACCTGGATTGGTATGCCACAATATATATCTTGGCATACTCAATCCCCTCAATCAAATGTCCTCTGTGCAGTGTCTCGAGAGCCCCTCGAGCTCTCAGCCTCATCTCCTCCCCCGCCCTGAGGTGGACGAGGTGGCCCCATCGCAGTATGTGTGGTACTACGAGTCCTAGTCGTCGATCGAGACGAAGTCCTCGATGACCCAATCCTGATAGGGTCAGCAATGCCGATTGGCAGCTATACCCTCTGACCCTCCGGCACCATCTGGAAGTAGATGCCCTAGTAGAACGTGGTCTGAGCAATCGACCGTGCCAGCTCTTGTGTGCTCGCTCCTCCGCCTCGTGCTCTGAGGCATGCAATCTCATCTCTGAGCTGTGTAACCTCAGCTCGATGGCGTGCAGCCTCCTCCTGCAAGGTCTGCACCTGTGCTTGGAGACGGATTGTCTCCGCTCGGAGAGTCGTTGTCTCGCTACTCTCCCCAGTGTCCACACCCTTGCCCTTATCGGGCGATGGTGGCCTCTCTCTCTATGGAGAAGGGGGTCTCTCCTCCCTCCTCTCTCGCTGTCATGGCCTCTCCTGTGCCTGTGGCCTCCTCAGCTCTCTCCCACCGTGACCCTGGGCCGCCTCAATAGCTGCCTGGCATCGCCTCCCTATTCGATGCACAACTGCGTGAATCGAACCCTGAGCCCTCATCATCCGAGGAGGGCGGATGCCTGCGTACCAGGCATCGTAGCCATCGGCTACCCCTACGTCGTCCCCATCCACTGGCTGAATGGGGGCATCGTCCGAGTCCTGACTCCAGAAGCATCGGACCTCTGTCGATCTATGCATCGTCTCCACCATTTTTGCTTACAAAGCTCTAAAACCAAAAAAAATGAACAGTAAAAATGAATTAGGGTTTTACCCTATTTTTTTAAATTTTATTCAAAAATAATTCAAAAATAATTTTGCTTTTTCGCGTTTTTACCTCAAACGTTCGATTTGGGTAAAAACACGGAGGGGGCACCATAGTAAGCTGTCGTACGATTCGACCAAGAATCGTCGCCTAAAAATGGGAATAAATTTTTGCTTTCTCGTAAATCGAGAAGAACTCATCTTTAACGCATTTTCTTCGAAAAATTCGCTAAAGAGGGGGCAAAATGTAGCACCCTAAAATTGGCACAGTGAAATCTTAACAATTACATTTACTCTAGTAAATAATTTAAATTCAAATTTTAACCTCCCAAACCGCCCGTTAACCGTCGTGTAATCCGTTTCCCCCTTTCCCATGCCATTTTTAGAGGTTGTTTTGACCGTTTGATGATATCGTCGTCGATCAGACGATATCGCCCTAGATCTAACGATTTCGTCTGGGCTAGGACATCCAGACGATTTTGTCCCAAAACTAATTTTTCACAATTAGCTTCTATTCCAACGGGTCTCTAATCCAGGCAGAAGCGTGTCTGCGCCGTTAGAGACCCTCCCCCGTTGGAGATCTCCCAAATAGGGATGATCTCCAACCTCCTAACCACTCTCCTAAGCCTATTTAATCCTAAGCTCTCCCCTTAGCACCCCCCTGGCTGATAATCCCTGTAACTTAACTTCACACACGCTAAGACATCCCAAATTCATATTTGCAGTAGTTCTATACAATTTTTGTTGCAGGTACCTTAGTGTTTTTCAGCCGGAGCAAGCTTACATCGTCGTCGACGATCCTATTCAGATCGGAGGCGATCTTGTCGAATCAGAGACGATTTTGTACCAATGCGAGACGATTTCGACTGCAGTCAACATTGAGGCAATCAATGCCTAAAGTTTGCATTTCTTCATCTTTTAATCTGCTGTTTTGTGTTATAATTAGCTAGTTTATTCAGTATTTTATACTATTCTGCATTTTGGAGTTCACCCATCTAGATTAAATGCATAATTAAGTCATAATTATTATGAAATCAGTATAATGCATGCATGTTTCTGTTTTTAAGTTTCAGTTTGATATTGCTACTTTCATTTTACACTATTTCCCTCTGTTAGAATAGTTGCATTTTCTGTGTTTTGCACCTATTTCTCTGTTTGCAGGTCTCTGACAAATTTGTTTGATGAATTCGTCAGATCTCAGATGATCTTGTCTGATCTCAGACGATTCTGTCGAATTCCAGACGATCCTGACTGCTTCAAGAATCAGAATCTTCATCAGACATCCGGATCAGGTATTTTTCTTTTAGCATTCTTTAATTTCTTTGTTTTTTGTCTTAATCCTGTTTTCTGTATTCATTTAATCTGCATCTTCATATAGAATAGCTTAGACGCATTTTGGCCAAACCTAGGACTTGAATGCTTAAAGCTAAAACGAACACATAAAACACATTCCCAACCTAGGCGTGGAAATGGCCATTAAATGTTTCCTGGTGAACCCACCATCCGTCGAAAAATCACCAATATACACCTCCCCCGAGAGGCGGGACCTTCGCAAGGCCTCTCAGTCCGAGGTACCGTGCCATCCTTTTCACATCCCCCTTTCGGGCACGGATCCTATAGCCTGAAGGTAAGGGTGTGAAAAATTTGGAGCGATACATTTTGGTGAACTTGACGTGAATGCATTGTAAACCTTTTGAAAACAAAAACAAAAAAAAATAAAACAACTAAAACATAGATGCATTTTAGATCATTTAAATTTAATATCATGTTTAGATGGTAGCTCCTAAGAAAATATTAGCAGTTACTATAAATGTAGAAAACCAATTGGTAGCCATAGAAATCAATTCTGCACTTAGTGTGCCTGAAACAGATAGAAATCAACTCTTGTGGGACGAACTTGATAGAAGACTTAGTATCATTTCATCTAGGTCAACAAAACTTAAACAAATCAAGAGGCTTATCCTAGATAGAATCCTGGATCCTCATCAACTCATCTTTTATCATGAACTTAAAAGAGCCTGCCATAGATGGTTAGCTTATAGGAGAGCTCTTGTATCTTTAGAATTGTTCACCTTCGAGGAATACCTCAAGAACGCAGCCATTGTACACCAGTTCCTAGGTCTTGTAGAAGACCAAGAGGTTGTTCTTACAGATAGGGAAATATGGAATAGAGTTCCTCGAGCTATGTTATATCGAGAGTATTGCCACGAGCTTTACTTCTATCAACCAAAGTCTGAGACAGATAATATCACTATAGCTCTTTTCATTAAATTTTTAAAAGAAAACTTTCAATTTGAAGAAGAACACTTCATGACTTCTAAAGAACTCGAGCCCATTAATGATATTTATAAGTTGTTTATAGAAAACTAGATCATTACTTTCAATCTTATTTCTTGCATTTATTGTGTTGTTTGCTGTCTTTACAATATTATTACAAAAAAAAAGAAAAACTAAAAACTAAAAAACATAACAAAAACCAAAACCTTTCATTTTAAATATTGTAGTAGGTATATAATTAATATATACCTCTTAAGCTTGTTGCATATATATATATATATATATATATATATATATATATATATATATATATATATATATATATATATATATATATATTTGCTGGAATCAAAGCACAATGCCTAAACTTAGGAATGGTAAACAAACTGAAGGAGAAGAAGAAGATTGGTTACAAGATAAAACTAGAGACCCAAATGTCCTTCCTGAAGATTCAATTTCGGAAGGAGAAACTCTAGATCAACCAGAAGATGACCTAGGTGAAGACAATGAACAAGAAGAAAGTGTTAAAGAGGATGGATCCTCATCCCCTCGAGTAACTCCAGACGGAACTATTGCTTTTGACAACGTAGATCATTTTTGAAAATTTCTCAATGATAACATTGACGCTCTTAATGTGGTAGTTCGTATTGATAAAGGGAAAATTAGTGACACTCAAGCAGCCATCGAACATATGTTTGATGTGCGCACTAATCCCTTATCTTTCATTGATCAAGAAAGTGATAAGGCTGGGCCATCCAATACAGATATGGTCACTATGATTCAAAACATGTCAAAACAACAGGTTACCCAACCTCCTAAGGAACCTGTTATTCAATCTAAAATCATTCCCACACAAAAGAAGATTTCCTTCACTACTTTACTTCGTCAAACTATTGAGCAATATGCTTCAAGTAAACAAAAACCTAAAACGAAGCCAAACACCAATTTTCAACAATCTGGAATACAACATAATACAACTTCAAAATTCCTTCATAACACGTTTCCTACCAACAATTTACACAATAGCAACATAGCATCTAATCTTCATGTCCCTCCATCATATGCTCACAAAACCCCTATCAATGCCCTACCGAACCAATATGGTGGGCAAACTAGTAATCTAGAAGCCATGGTGAAACAGTTAGCTTCGCATATGGACCAGATAGATCCTTATCGTCCCTCGTACAATTATCGAGAGATATGTAGTCAACCTTTGGATCCCATAGTTGTAGCTCAACCGTACCCTAAGCATTTTCCCATGCCCATCTTGCCTATATATAAAGGAACCGAAGATCCCATAGAGCATCTTTGCATGTTTAGGATAGCATGCCATGATATATCACATGATGACTTGCTATTACTAAAAATGTTCTCAAAAATTTTAGGTGGAATGGCATTAGAGTGGTACTATCAATTGCCCACTCATTCTTTGAGAAACTTTGAAGAAACAATTGAATCTTTTGTCCATCAATTCAGTGCCTACATCGAGAGGCATGTAACCATTAAAGATTTATACAACTTAAAACAAGACAAGGATGAATGTTTTGCCGATTTCTTAGCTAGATGGAGGCAGTTGACAAGAAAACTGCATTTTGTGCTACCTTATAGGGAAATGTTGGACATTTTTATCAATAATTTACAAGAAAAAATATCTTATGAGCTATCAACTGCTACTTTAACTACCTTCGAATAGGATATAGATTTAGCTCGAAGAGTAGAATATGCCCTCATTAGGAGAGGCCAACTTAGGAAGAAGGATGATGAGAAAACATCCAAAAATCAATATAAAAACAAACAAGTTGTCGGTGATGGAGTCACTGATAGCAAAAATGTTGCTAATATCAATGCAACGAAGACAATAGAAAAATTTATATTGAAACCTCCTGATAAGCCTCCTCGAGAATTTACTAGATTAAATCAACCCTTATCAACTATTTTACCTCAATTACTCAAAAGAGGTTTGATCCAATTACCAGCTATCCGGGAACCTGATCCAACTATACCCGGATACAGAGCTGACTTACATTGTGATTTCCATAGAGGACCTGGACACTCTACCAATGCTTGTAAAAGGTTGAAACATAAAATATAGGATTTGATTGATAATAATGAAATGGAGGTGCAAGCCTTCCAACCTAAACAAAATGCTCCTAATAATACTCAAAAGACCATTCCCCAAAATCAAAATCAAAATGCTAATCAAAAATTAGACATATTTCAACATCCTTTACCAAGACATGGTAAAGAGGTAGCCAATCAAATCGAACATCATAATGTTTCGCCTCCTACCCGATATGTAGGAACCATTAGCGAACAATTACCTGTTCAGGATCCTCAAATATTTGACACAACCTTATCCCTGGTTACGACCAGGCCCTTACATAATTTTCAAACTTCTGATTCTAGTGATGTAGAATCAGATACTAAAAGTGAAATTGACATCACTTCAAACCAATCGAATAGTTCTAAAAATGAATCAGACCCTATTCAACCCATCATAGATGCTATGGTTCCAAAAGAACCATTTCCTAGAAGAGTTACTACTCGACCCTCTTCTAATCAATTTCTTTCTAATGAACAAGCCATAAACGCTCGACCGAGACCAGTTCAGCGTCCTCAATATAACATTGTAGGTACCATTGGCGTCGTTACTCGACAACAGGCTCAAAATTCTCAACAAGAACCAAATCAGAATGATGGATCAGTTCCATTTGTTTTGAAAAATCCCAATAAAGGGAATCATGCTTCTCATGTTCAACCTAAACCCCCTTACAACATTAATGAGTAATTATCCAATATTACAGCCAAAATTTCCCTTTTGGATTTATTAAGATCTTCTCCTACCCATAGGGATGAGTTGATGCTTACATTAAGCCAAATGATGGTACCTCAAAACATTCAACCTGAAGCTTTGGCCAATACTATCATCACTCGAGAAGTTGATTGTATTGATTTTTGGGATAAAGATATCCCACAACACAGTTTACATAAGGACAATCCCTTATATATTACTGCCCTAATTGGAGATGTAGTTGTCAAACGAGTCTTGATTGATAATGGCTCATCTCTAAACATTTGCACTTTTGACTTCTATCAAATATTTGGCTTTAGAAGTGATGAAATGAAGAAAACTGATATGATTATCAAATCTTTTAATGATGAAACACAAGAAACATGTGGAGTTATTACCATCCCATTGCAAGTTGGTCCTAGAACTCTAGATACCACCGTGTTTATTGTACATTGCCCCGCATCGTACAATATACTCTTGGGTCATCCTTGGATCAATGCAATGTGGGCGGTCCCATCAACTTTACACCAATGTGTTAAATTCGAATTTAAAAATCAATTGGTCACTATCCATGGTGACCCTAGACCCTTTGATATGTTTGCTTTGGCAGAACATGTTGGAGTGCAATTTTGCCCTACTCTGTCATCCACACATCCTAGTTCTTACTTTTCATCTAAAATTGTGAAACACACACCCATAGCTTCACCTATTTCCCTTCCGTTAATTTCATCCTCCTATATAGATCAACAATCTTCTAAACAAATCACTCTAGAACCTCAAAAAGATCTTCAATCTACAACCAATCCTTTATGTTCTATCCCTATAATTTCAAAACCTATAGACCCATCTATTAAAACCTCCACATTATCAACATCTATCATACCTTCCACATCTAAAGATATAGGGAATGATCCTTCTACATCTTATGCTCTTTTTGATGAAATTTTACCAGATTTATCCACAACCTTAATATCAAAAAAAACAAATGCTTTCATGCAAGATTCAATTCTTTTAAATAACTTTCCACCATCTCCTCGTACTTTGGGCCTCCCACAACCTATGGGAAGTACTTACCAAGTTGGGAGTTGTGCCTTCATTTATAAAGGATATGACTGGGGAAGAATCCCTCGGAACATTAAAACTCATCATGAGGGATATGCTCGGTGCTATTTTACCAATGAATATATTAAATCTAAACCCATGATGATTAAAATGGGATATAAAGGGAAAGGCTTGGGACCTTTCCAAAATGGCATGAAAGAACCTTTCGAGGTAGAACCGTGGCCTGCCTGCTGTGGTGTGGGCCTATTTCCTAGTAAGGGTCAACCCTTTCCTTTTGAAGATGATGATCAACTCATATGCTATCAAGATTATTTGGATAGGCATGATGATTTGCCTCTAAAAAATCAGCCATTTACATGTAACATGTTATCCATAGCTTACCCTGAAATGATTGCTGACCCCGATGAAGAATTGGAAGGAGATATCTTCCACGATGTCTCCGTTGAAGAGATGTTACACAATGGATTTTATTTTGATGGTTCTATACCAACTATAGCCCAACTTGAGACCACTAATCCTCAAGATGAATTATCCATATTAACCTTACAAGAATTACAAGAATTGGGCGTTTCACCCGCCCCACCTAACTTTGAAAGAGATCTACACATGGAGGTAGAAAACATCATTAAAATTAACATTGGAACTGAGGACAATCCTCACATAATCAATATTGGATCAGAATGAAGTCAAGAAAAACAAGAGCAATACATTGCATTCCTTAAATAGTATGAAGATGTCTTCGCTTGGACATATGAAGATATGCTAGGTCTAGACCCTTCTGTAGTCA
Source organism: Wollemia nobilis (assembly GCA_028583015.1). Taxonomy (NCBI): domain Eukaryota; kingdom Viridiplantae; phylum Streptophyta; class Pinopsida; order Araucariales; family Araucariaceae; genus Wollemia; species Wollemia nobilis. The sequence continues at coordinate 24,039 of JAQPPZ010009487.1, forward strand.
TGCATCATCTAGTGGTCCATCCGGATGCTAAACATGTTAATCAAAAACTTAGAAAAATGCATCCCAAAGTGGATCTGCTAGTCAAGGGGGAGTTAGAAAAACTCCTAAATGTTGTTTTAGTTTGTTTACGTGGTATCAAAATCAACCCTCTCAAGATTGCGGCTATCACTGATATGCCCGCACCTACTAATATATCTGAGTTACGAAGTTTACAAGGTAAGCTTCAATCCATCTGTCGCTTCATCGATAAGCTGGCAGACAAAACCGGTCCCTTTATTAAACTTTTTAAGAAGGATGTCCCTTTTAATTGGGACGACGAATGTAGAGAAGCTTTTGAACTTCTCAAGCAATACCTCCTTAATCCATCGATGCTTTCATCGCCTAAACCTGATCGCCCATTTCTCCTATATATTTTAGCTTTAGATTCTGCCTTAGGAGCTATGCTAGCTCAGCTTGATAATGAGAAGAGAGAACGCGCTAATTATTATATTAGCCGAACCTTCATCAGTTATGAAACCCGCTACACAGCATTAGAGAAATTATGTTTAGCAGTCGTGTTTGCTACGCAAAAATTATGACACTA
>JAQPPZ010009489.1:0-29753 GCA_028583015.1 Wollemia nobilis
GGAGAGACCTTAAGATCTTATCACAAACATCTGATTCTTCAAAATTGTCCAAGTCCCTGCATAGCATTAACAACCTCATCTACTCGAAGTAGATAAGTATTAATGTTTTCCTCATTCTTCATTCTTAATTCTTCAAATTTTCCTTTGAGATTTCGTATCTTTGCCTTTTTGACACTTTTATCTCCTTCATATATGCTTTACAACTTATCCCAAATTCCTTTTGCATCTTTACAATGCATAAATTTTATTTATTATGTTCTATGCAAACCTCTTAAAATTGCATTAATTACTTTTGAATTGTAATGTTGTAGAAGCTTACCTTCCTTATCTGTAGGTGGATCAGTTGGTGGTATGTATCCATTTTCAATTGCTTCCCAAATTTCATTTCCAAGTGCCATCAGGTGAACCTTCATTCTCATACTCCAATATATATAATCACTTCCATAAAATATTGGTGTTAAATTATCTAAGGACACATTCTTAGAATCTATTGTGTTCTTGAAAGATTTTCCTTCAAGCTATTAAACTCTTCCGAAGGAACCCACTCTAATACCAATTGAATAACACAAGCTTATATTGAGAGGGGGGTGAACAATATAAGACCACTTTTTACTTTTCTTTCCTAATAAAAATTATGCAATGTAAATATAGCAATATCAATAGCAATAATCAAAGCAATACACAAATCACCACACAAAATAGAGAACCCAATTTAATGTGGTTCACTCAATGTGGGCTACTCCACGGAGAAAATTTTTCACTAAAATTTTCTCAATCAATCTCTTGGGAATCCTTTCCCTATTACAATGTTTATGGACCTTTTTCCAAAGGAGACACCAATTCCCTAATCAAGCTCATGGATCTCTATCCATAGGAGAACTCCTTTCTCTTTAGCTCTGCCTGGTGATATTTTAGAAGAACTGTTACCCACACTAGTCTAGCTAATAGATCTCTATCCACTAAAGACACCTGTCCTCACTACCCTAGCTAATGGATCTCTATCCACTAGAGACTATCATTCTCTATACTCTATCATATTCAAAGCTCTATCTCAAATTTACACTAAACATAGCCCCTTGGTTTAGCACAAATTTGCTCAATATCTATCTTTGGTCTGGCACAAACATATCCTCAAATCTGCATCAAACTCTATCATCTAATTTGCACTAAACATAGTCCTTCAATATAGAAAAAATCTATCCTCAATATTTGTTCTCTGATCTGCACTAAACACAGTCCTTTGGTCTAGCACAAGTCTATCCTCAATCTCTTTCTTCAAGCCTTAACATAAAGTTTGACTTAATCTCAAATCGACTCTGCTAGATCTACCCCAAACCTTAACCCAATGTTTTAACAAATAAATCAATCAACTTTGCTCACAAGTCTACTCAAACACTTGTCTCAAATCTACCTTGTAAGCTTCCACAAAAGCTCACACTAATCTTTCCACAAGTCCTCTCAAAGATTTACCTCAAATCTACTCAACAAGTCCACACTAGAACTTGTCCAATTTCATAGAAACATAAAGAGAATTGTTAGAGACTCAATATGCTTCATATTCATCACAATGCTCAATCACTTTCAATCACTCTTTTAGAAACATATAGAGAATTGTTAGAGACTCAATATACTTCACATTTACCTCAATGCTCAATCACTTTCAATCACTCTTTTAGAAACACATAGAGAATTTTTAGAGACTCAATATGCTTGACATTTACCTCAATGCTCAATCACTTTCAATCACTCTTTTAGAAACATATAGAGAATTTTTAGAGACTCAATATGCTTCACATTCACCTCAATGCTCAAACACTTTCACTCACTCTTTTAGAAACATATAGAGAATTGTTAGAGACTCAATATGCTTCACACTCACAAACTCTTAATCAATTTCAATCTCTCTTTTATCATAGAAACATATAGAGAATTGTTAGTCTCAATATGTTGCACACTCATCAAAAATCAAACTTTTTATCAAATCAATTCAGAATATAGAACAATTTTTTTCATAGGACTTGAGCTATCACTTCACACATCCACTTGACTAGGCTCAACCAACTCTACTCAACCGATCACTCAATGAAATAATCCTTGCTCACAAACCCTAGTCCAAGTATATGAACACTCACTCAAAATATTTCCAACAAAGATTATCATACAATTTCACATAACAATGATACTCATGTTCTTTCCAAACCCTAGTTCAAGTTCTTCACTTAATTACTTACTTCAACAATAATGCTTATAAAATAATATTCACATAAAAATTATACTCATGATCTTTACAAATCCTAGTTCAAGTTCTTCACTCAATTAATCACTTCAACAACAATGCTTATAAAACAAGGTGCATAGAATTCACTTCACAATATCTCAACAACTCAATAAGGAAACCTAATCAAGTCCTTTTAACTCCAAAGTTGTTTTCCAAAAAACCAACCAATCAACTCAATCATTGAAGAATGTGCCCATACTTTTTTTCTTGATGAGAAGTAGACCATACAAATCTGCCACAATCATAAATACTTCTTTTCCAAGTACAAAGAGTTAGATGACAAGAATTATCACTCTAACACTTTTCCCAAATTACCTTAATCACAAAGATAAATTATATCTCAAATACACCTTACTTCTCCATTCTTAAAATAATATCCAACACCACAATATTTAATTAATCACTTTTTCAAAACCCTAAATCATCACAAGATCATCTTAACCATTCAAATTTAACATAACTCACTTCAAAAAATTATCTTCAAAGAATAAACCAATCTCTACTTATGACTCCCTACTTTAATATTGCATTTATTAAATAAATCACTTGTAAAACAATGCAATAAAATAATTTTCCCTTTTTCTAAGATAAAAATATTTTTACCCTCAAATCTATCTCAGCAAAATAACCTTTCAAAAAATTAATAATATTTCCCTTATGAATTTTGGCTAATCCTCCAAAATAAAACTATCACCTTATTTCTCCTAACTTTAACTTTAGCCCATGCAAAATTTAAATCATAAACCAAAATGTTACCACTTTAGCATGCGCAGGAGTTGAACTTGGCACTTCTCTCCAATGAGCACCTTGGTCGTGACTTCCATGTCGTGTGAGCCACATGCTCCTCTTGGAGCCACCAAGTGCCTACCGTGCTTTGACCTCCTTAGCACCCACGAGCCAAAAGGCTCTTTCACCCTCGCTTTTTGAAAACCACGCGTTGCATGAACTGTTGCTATGAAATATGTGCATGAGTCTTAGGCATTAACATTAGCAAATGAGGATGGATGCTTTGACATTTGGAAAGGCTATGGTTTAAATACCATACACCTTCCAATAATCTCCTACATCGACGGAGGGAGTATGTCGTCTTCACATGCAAAAATGTCGGTGCCAAACTTAGACTTTGGCCTTATAATTATTAAATATAATAATTTAAATTATTTTAGAATTTAAATATTATAATTTAATAATTAAATAAACTTTGGGCCTTTTAAACCAAACTAAAAACCTCCTTGGTTTTTAGAAAAACCTTATAACTTGCCCACCATTGGTTTTAAAGAAAAACCTTTTATTTTTGCCACCATTGGTTTTAAAGGAAAACCTTTTATTTTTGCCACCTATGGTTTCAAAGAAAAACCTTTAAAATCATGCTCCACATAATATTTAAAATGGAGCTCATTTATTATCAACCTTTTGCATTGCTCCTTTTGACCTTTTGACATCAACGATAGCTCATTCCTTGACATCGATGACAACTTTATTCCTCGACATAAATGACAACATTATGGACTCAAAATGTCCAACAAGGACCAAGCACATTCTAATCAAATATCATTTTTTGAGAGAGTATATTATGGATCAACAAGTCAAATTGGAATATGTTACGACAAATGAAAAAATTACAAACATATTTACTAAGCCACTTCCAAAGGAAACTTTAGAGTATCTTAGAGGAAATTTGGGAGTAGTCTTACTCCCACACCAAAATTTATCACCTCAAGGAGAGGAGGTGGTGAGGGGGTTGAGCTGAGAATCTTATTTTTATCCCCAAAGGAGTCCCTTTGCCATTGATTTCAAAGGGAGAGAGATTTCAATAAGGGGGAGTAGCTTCTTAGGGTGAGTAGTTTTGGAATCCAGTTGCAAAAAAAGAAATATTGTTAGTAAGGGTTGCCATTAATGACAAAGGGAGGATTGTTGGAAATATTGAGCATACTGTGTTGTCATTGATGTCAAAGGATTGATGTCAAAAGGTTGATGTCAAAGAGATATTGATATGATAGAAATATTCTTCTATGGTTGGATAATATTGCAAGGTAAGGTTTATATTAGAGCAAGAAAAAGAAAAGGTTTACAAGGTTTAAAGGCAGACAAAAGGTTTATAATATTTATTTTGTAAATATTATACAAAGATCTAAATTTTCATAAAAGGAGAGAAGCCCAAGGTTCAAAAGGAAATAATTATAATATTTTTATATTAAATATACAACATATTTCATTGGTGCCAATGGTTATGAAGCAAGGTTTAAAAAATATATATAATATTTCTCTCATGAAGCACCGACATCATTCAAAGAAGGAGGCAAATGTTTATGAGTTTAAAAGAAATTTTTGAAGCATTGACATCATTCAAAGAAGGAGGTAAACGTTTATAAATACCTTATCAAATTCATTTGGATAAATATGTTGTTGGAGATCCGAAAGATTATTGTGATATCCATGATTTTAGAGTGAAATCTTATTATCTCATGTGCTGGTTCTACGAAGCTCATTGAGAAGAGAGGACACATTTTTTTTAGGATAGCAATTTGTGAACAAGAGGAAGTACCACTAGTTTGAATCCCAACTAGGTGGTTGGTCCAGCTGGATGCCTAACTGGAGCTAAGATGCTGTCGAACCAGAGTGCATCGGGTCGAATCTTGCAGAGTTGATTTTTCTAGGTAGAATACGTGGTTCGTTTGGCAGGCACAGTGAAGATATTTTTATTGGGTGCACACACTATGTATATTACCTATTGGGATAGCCCAGTTGGTAGCCTAGTTGTGTCTAGGGCACTACATGGGTAGAGGTTGTAAGTTTGATTCTTATGTGGTTTGCAGGCATGTGGTGTTGAGGTTTGTGCCAAAATTTTTGAAATACATTTCATTGGTCTATATTGTAAGCTACATGCAAATTTTTTGAATAATCAATGCTTTCATGAGAAAAATATTTCACTAGTTATTTGATATTGTAAAAGGTAGAAAGTTGGTTTAATTAAGTAGTGGAGGAATAAGGTGTATAAAGAAATAATTTTTATTGTAATGTGTGTATAAATTTAATTCTTAGAGGGAGATTTGAGGCATATATCTTGTATTTTGAAAGGGGAAATAAAGTGTCTCAGGGCTTTATTGAAATTATAATTTTTTCTTGCTTAAGAAAGGAGAAATAAGGTGTAATTTAAGTCTATTAATATTTGTATTTTGGCACACCTTAGAAAAGAGAAGTTTGAGGTTTTTAGTCTTAAATTTCAAAGCTTTATCTTTGCAAGACTAAAAAGAAATTATAGAGTATCTTTGAGCACATCTTTGAGGAAAGGTTTTTGTGATTGTTTTGAAAAGAATATTTGCTAACCTCTTGAAATAGCAGAAAGGAAATTATTTTGAAATAGGTTTTGAGGGCACATCATCTTCAAAGTATTTTTGAGGTATGGTACTTTGAATCCTTCTTAAGGTGATTGTGCTTTGAGGAAATTATTTCTATGATATAAGGTGGAGAAATAAGGATTAAACTTGTGTGCATTGTTGGAAATATATGAGCTAGAGTTTGAGAGTTATTTGAGCTTCATTGTTGAATGAGTTTTGAAACACATGTGCTATGGTTTGAGAACAAGTTGTGCTTCATCTTTGAAAGAAATTGGAAATACTTGTGCTAGGGTAGGAAACAAATGTGTGCATCTTTGTGAAGTAATTTGTGCATTGGCTTTGAGTGATATTTGGAAAGAACATATTGTGAAATTGTATTGCATATCATTTTTTGTGTTCTTGAAAGAATTTTGGGTAGAATATGTCTAAATTACCTAGTTGAAGAAATCATTTTTGAAAGAGATACAAGCATTATTTTAAACATAATTTATGTGCAATATTTGGTATTGGTTGAGCATGTGTTATGAGCAATTTTTAGCATGCGTTATGAGTAGTTTTGAGCATATGTTAGAGTAGAGTTAAGCAAAGATAGTGAGCATATTAGAGCAGGATTGTGAGATATTTTGAGTAGGCCTTTTGAGAAGGCTTGTAAGAAGTTCTAAGCAGGGTGTGTGAGCAGGATTGAGGTAGAATTGTGTATGATTTATGAGCATGTTTGAGGTAGACTTGTGAGAAGGTGTGAGATATATCAATACATGCAGTTGAGTATATTTTATGAGAGTTGTGAGGAGATTAGATCTGATTTGAGAGCAATCTTTGGAGCTAACCAGCACAAAGGGGATAGAGTTCTCCTGTGGTTAATGCTTTAGCAAAAATTATTGGAAAATGGACTTTGATTTTAGGTAATGGAAAATCAAAGATAGAAAATGTATTGTATGTTAAGGGATTGAAGCATAATTTACTCAGTGTAATTCAGCTTTGTGATCAGGGGTACACAGTCATATTTCATCCAAATAGATGTGAGATCAAGAAATCAAAGATAGGAAAGCTTATTGTAGATACCAGTAGAACACAAATAATCTCTACATATTGAGTGAAATTAATGGAGAAAAATATTTTTTATCACAAGAGGATGAGAGTTGGTTATGGCATAGAAGAATGGGTCATATAAAATTTGACAACATAGTGAAAATAAGGAAAAAATAGGTAGTCAAAGATTTACCCAGGATAAAAATACCCCAAAGCACAATTTGTGCACAATTTTAGCATGGTAAGCAAACAAGAACAAGTTTCAAGTCAAAGAATTATCTTCATCCAAACCATTGAAACTAGTTCACACTGATTTATGTGGTCCTACAAGGACAAAGAGTTTATAAGATAAAATTTACTTCATGTTATTTATAGATGATTTCTCCATAATGACTTGGGTGGCATTCTTAAAATAAAATTTAAGCTTTTGAGAAGTTCTAGGCATTCAAGGTTTTAGTAGAAAATATAAAAAGATAAAGTATATAAGATCAGATAGAGGAGGAGAATTCACTTTAGGTGAATTCATAGAATTCTATGAACAACATGGAATCAAAAGATAATACTCAATAGCAAGGACTCCACAACAAAATGGAGTAGTTGAAATAAAAATAGAACTATTGAGAATATGACTATAGATATGTTAAGTGAGTCTAAGATTTTAGATGGTTTTTGGAGAGAGGAAGTTCCTACAACTATCTATATCATCAATAGAGGTCAAGTAAGAGTAAATCATCATAAAACCCCATATGAGATTTGGAAGAGAAGACCAACTACATTAAAATTATTTCACAGTTTTTGGAAGCAAATGCTACATTATACGAGAAGGAAAAAATTGGTCAAGTTTGATTCAAGGTGCGATGAGGGTATCTTCCTTGGCTATTCCACTAAGAGAAAATCTTATAAATTCTATAATAAAAGGACACATACAATTGTGGAAAGTACAAATGTAATAGTTTATGAACAAATAGGGTCAAGAGAACCAACTCAAGAAATTGTATATCAAGAAGAAGTTGCCAAGAAGAAATAGGCAAAGAATCATAAGAAGATGAAACACAAAGAACGCCACCTAAGACACCATCCAATTATGTGCAAAAGAATCATCCAAGATACTTGATCATTGGGAATCCAGAAGAAATACAAACAGGAAGGAAGATAAAAGAAATAGGTAAACATGTAAATCTTTCTTTGCTATCTAAAATTGAGCCCAAGGATTTCAATGAGGTAAGAGAAGATAAATATTGGGTCAAGGCAATAGATGAAGAGTGTAGCACAGTGGTGGAGTATTCCTGGTAGGGAGGTGTTTTCTAGAGGTCAGAATGATTATTAGGCTAAACCCAACTCACTTGCCAAATCGTACGGTCTCATGCTCACTCAAACTACCCTTGTACGAACTGTAATCACCTTGTACGACCCTTAATTACCTACACTGTACGATCTCAAATCATACAGTGTCAAATATGGTATGATATTGTACTCAAAAAAACTGACAGATGTTGTTTTGGAGGCTGTCGTACACAATTTTGTAATCGATCAAGTCGATTTCCCAAAACTGCCAAATCGGGTAAGTTTCTATCAATCACTATTTTACCAAATCGAGTAAAAGTTCTTTGTACGATTTGTATGGAATTCAATGTATGATATGTATAAAATTATGGTACATGACATTATTTGAGATGCTCTACTGTTCCAATCTCTCTTTGGGATGTTTTGTAAAGGTTTAATAGTCCAAACAATGCAATCTCCTTCATAGGCAAAACATCCTAACCGGGCTGGTGAGAGATTCCATGCGCTTGACTACGCCCAAAAATCATACAATGCTCTTTAATACATCTTTATCAATGCCCTCATGCTTCTAAATCATTCTCCATGATTCACCAGTGCCAATTTCCCTAACCAAGTTGCAACAATGCATAAAACTAACATATAACAGTAAGATAGAAAACACAATCACACAATATTCATCCACAATTCATTATCCATCATTTATCAGGATCGTACACAGTCGTCCACAACATCCTTATGCTCATTAATATCTATAGATTCGATTACAATGTGGAAAACTATCTCAATGTAATTGCAATAACTCAGGAATCACAACTATAAGTACTTAACTCTCTATTCTAGCAACCAGTAACCAGTAAACTAGTAGCCAGACCTATAAATTTGAAAATGGGGCCTTATATAACATTGTCTAGGCCATTCCAAAGTGGTTCCTGAGACAATCCATTATTCACAACTGCCCATGTACAACTGAATACATTATTTTGGCTTTTTCCTAAGTCTAATACCTTAATTAGCAAATCCATGCGCCATTTCATCTTGAAATTACATTTCCTTTGCATTTGAGTGAATTTCGGTGTGCCCTGTATGATTTTCTAATGCCCTATATGATTTTCCAATCTAGTTGTATGATTTTTCCCTTCACTATATGATTTTCTCCCCATTGTACGGTTTACAAAACTTGAGCAAATTATCACAAAACTATCAAAATTGAGCAAATCACTTCTTCTTCTAGGAGGTGGATTTGCTGCCTACATCTGCCCTCCCCTTTACTTTGGTCGGTGTCCTCACCGAATCATTCTATTTCTTCCTCGTTGCTTCATATTCTGCTATGACAGCCATTAAGTCCTTAACCTGTGACTTGTACATCTCTCGTTCATTCTTCAGCTTGGCTGCATAGCTCCCCATTTCGATGGCTTTGGCTCCATGAAGGTTAGCCTTCTCCTCGATAACTTTCATGAAGTCCATCATTTGCTTTTCCCATTTGGAGGTACTCTTCTTCAACTTCTCCTTCCAATGAGCTTCTGCTCGAGTAGCCGCCTGGAGTTCTTCATTCTTTTCATCAATGGTCTCCAAGTGGTGTTTGATATCTGCTTCCAAAGCTCGAACCTAGTCTTCTTTAAGCTTCATATGAGCTTGCTTCTCTAAGACCATCTCATTCAACTTCTTGTTGTCCCTTGTCAGCTCCTCTATCTGCTTGGCCTGGTTAGTCATTTGCTCATTCTTTTTGGCCAACTGAGTTGTCATCTGCTCATATTTTGCTCTGAGTTGTACCTCCAACTCCTTGATTCTATCCTCTACCATCTATGAGATCTATCACTTTTCCTTTTCAAGTGTGCTAATCCTAGCTTCAGACTCAGTTCTGAGGCCTGATAGATCCTCCTCCAACTTCTTGATTTTCTCTTCCACCATAGTTCTACTCTTCTATAGTTCCTCTTCCATTACGGCCAGTTCCTTTTGAGTGGTTGTAGTCTCTTCCTTCTGCTCCTCCTTGAGCTGATGAATTCATTCTAATCCAATGCTCAGCCACTCTATCCAATGAGTTAGGAAGTTCAACTTCCTGAGGGTGATGGCCACTCCCATCGCAACTCTCTTATACTCCAACTCTATCGTATTTGTAGGATAGGTTGGATGGCTGATTCTATCCAAGTACACCCTTGGATATTTCCTGTAGTTGGTGACCACCCCTTCTGGCAAGTCTTCCCTTCCCAACATTGTTGTTACCTCTTCCCTGGGTAACCTCCATGGATGTTGTGTGTGGATATCTGCTATCTTCTTTGTACGCTCCACACTATTCACCCATTCTGTAATCTTCTCTAATTCGAGAGACACTTGTTCCTCCCACAACTTTAGTTCTCCCACATGGCCAATGCAAAATTCCAATTTGGCACTATTAATCACATGGCCTAACTGAGAAAAGAAGTGTTCCACCTTATCTTCGACTCCCCGTGCCTCCTCCTCAGTTGTGATTCTTTGGAACCATGGTATTTCTAGAAGATAACTGGATTGCATTCCTCATAGTTCTTCTTCAGTAGGAGTCCTCACATCTTCTTCCTCCATAAGGTGGCTAGAGCTCCCCCCGAGCTCCTGTAGTGCTCTCACTGTATCTATTTTCTCCCGAGGTGGAGATTGTTTTACTATTTTCTCCTCCTCACTATCCATGATGTTCACAATCTCCTCCTGAGATTGTTGCTGCTCAACTTGCTCTTGGGCTTTTTCAGATTCCACTGTGCCCACCTGTTGCTCTTCAATATTTTCTTGGGCTATTTCTTGTTCATTATTGCCCGTATGTTGTTCCTCCATTATTTCTTCTTCTTGAATTTGTTGTGTGTCCTATTGAGCAACAAATTCTTCTTTTTCTTGAGATGTCTCCATATTTCCTAGCTCATCTCCCTTACTTGAACTTCCTGTTACAAACTTGTAACGAGGCTTTTTCTTGGGTTTTTCCTCTATGGTACTCATTCCTGTTACCACTTCATCTTGGGTAGTGGCTATTCCATCATGCCCTACCTCAATTCCCTTAAAGAAATTAGAGGCATCCATCTTCTCAAAATGTGCAAATATTTCTGGAGATTTCATTATTTTCTTCGCCTCTATCCAATACAACTCATCCAGTTCCATCGCTTCTGAATCCGACTATTCCTTCTCTGTATTTCCAGAACTAGTTTGCTTACCCTTTTCTCCCACTACCTCCTCATCATTATTTGTATGGGACTTCTCTCCATTTCCTGAATGAGAGGTTGCTCCTACTGCCTTTGTATCGGTACTTGTTGTTCTAGTTCCGGCTCCAGCCATCTAGAACGTTTCCTTCGATGGTGTACATCGGCATCCTCCTCCGAAGATGTATCTCCTTGAGCTTCACTCCGATGTCGCTCGCTCCTTGTTCATGGTTTCTCTGGAGTCCCTTTTTCTATTGGTACAACCTTCACCCACTTCAATATCATTGGTTGGTCTGACCTGATTTCTCTAGGTGGCGTCAACCTTGGGAATTGCATTCCCGCTTCTATGACTGCATTCAATAGCAATCCAATTGCATGGAAGGCCATCCCAAAATTCTTTAATCTCTTGGTCAGTGCCTCATGCATTCTTATTTCTAGAAAGGTACCCCAATCATACTAAATTCCCTTTGTGATACCTTCTACATATTGTGCCATCCACATTGGCATCTCTATCACCCTTATATCCCCTGACAGTCGAGCCATGATTGTATTCATTGCACATGCCCAATGTTCTCCTCGCAACTAGCTCTATTTGATTCCATGCATCCCTACACCTAAAATATTTACCTCTATCAATGATTTGACAGTGGTCATAGTAGTGACAAGACGGTATGCCTCTATCGGGTCTACCAAGTTTTTCACTATCTCCATACCGTCCTCCAACAACCCAAATGTTTTTGAAAGGTTTCTACCGAGATATCCACCTTGACGGACCTCTTGCCCACATTGACATAGGCAACTCGGGTTGCTGCATTATATGCCTAAACTATCTATAAAAGATAGTTCTAAAAAAATGTCCGATGGAATGGTGGAATCTGTGCAATGACCGCCACATGCGCATCTGTGAATGTCTTCCTCCAAGGGTGATCTCTATTTTTCTCATCATTCCACCATTTCCTGCATGCATCTGCTCCATGTTGTACAAATGTGATTTTTGATACTTCCACCTAGCATTCCTCCTGTCCACTGCTCAGGTGGTCTTCCTATTCTGGCACATGCACCTCACTCCTCAATTCCCTCCGTGAGGTTCTTTCTTGGGCCATTCTTCCCTCTCTGTGCCTTGGTGGTGTTCTATCCAGGTGTGCCTGCCAATGTCATTGTCCCCTCCATGACCTATATCCTCCTCTCCTCCAAGGATGATTACCATGCCTCCCATGGGACTAAAACTGATGCCCTTGATGTTATCGTGGGTATGCCTCCCTCTCGTGCAGTGGACCTGGTGATCTCTCCACCCTATGAGCTGCAATCCACCTTAACCGGCGTCCAAATTCTTCCATTGAGATCATTCCTTCAACATCTCGCCGATTAGCTCAACCTCCTCTTCTGCAATCAGAAGCATACCAAAAATCATACAACCTCCTTGTAAAATCGTACAGTGTATAGTTTTATGTTCCTTGTACGATTTTACCCTCCTTCATCCACTCCTGGATCGTACAATGTTCTTCTCTCTTCTGCAATTCTTTTCCCACTCCGTCAGTCTTCAAATCATCCCAACTTCTCCAAATCGTACAATTGCAACCTAAAATCATACAACATGATAGTGTTTCATACGATGTTATTTTTTGGCTGCCCTCCCCTTTTCAATTCGTATGATTCCATACAATTTCGTACGATCTTCTTGAAAAACTACCAAAAATGGAAAAAAACACTCCAAACTGCACTATATTTTCTAAAAATCATACAAGCTACCCCAAATCATACAGTACGGCTTCTCCAACCCTAAAAGATAAAAAAATTTAGGGTTTCTACCTCCTTTGTCAAATCCTCCACCGACCCAGTTGTCGGAATGCCCCGATCTACTTTTTCAATGCTTGTCTTCAACAATTCTTCAATTCTTCCAACCCTGGCACAATTTTCTTCAATTTGCCAATTTTCTGGCTATACTGTATGACTATACGGACTTCTATTTTTTCCTCATGTTTCACAGCTTGATTTTTGCCAGATTGTTCTGATTTTAGGGTTCTAATCTCCAATTCCACTGTAATTCCAACACTCCAATCTACTTCCTCAGGCTCCAATCAGCAATTCCATGCTCCTCAATCTGTACAATGATGTATTTTGCCATCTTTGCTACTATTGCTCTAAAAAATTTGAATTCCTCCTTCTTTATGGAGTAAACCCTAGTTTTCTCCCTCTTGGGTCAATTCTTTGAAGCTGAAAAGACTCCTTGGTGCAAATTTTTAAATGAGTCTATAAAAATTAGGCTATTGGTGAAATTTTATTGCTCATATGGTCATCTCCCATCGGTTTGCATGCTTTCCACCTTCATTCTCCTAAATAATTCAAATTTTTACTTGTACGGTTTGATAAAATTGGTAACTGGCTTCCCTATTTAAAGTGCTTCGAAACCCTAAGAAAACCCTAATTTTGATCGCTCAAAATCATGCCATTTTGCATGTTTTCCCTCCATAACATGTGGATGATCGACAACTCAACAAAATTTTAAATTTCATCTTTTTCCCCACTTTTTCCTCCAACTATTGCTTTCTCCCATGCATGCCGCATTTATTGAGGTGGTTGGCAAATCGTACATCCGCCTAAATCATACACTGTATGATCTAAATCATACAATATATAAGTTTGTATGATTTCCATGTCATTCTTGCTTTGTACGATCCCTCATTTGTACGATTTCATCTTGTACTCTTTCTATGTACGATCTTTATACTTAGAAAAATTTTGCTTTCTTTTTCTCTGGAGAGGCCGTCGTTTCCGGTTTTCAACCTCGCCCTTCCTAATTGCATCCCGAGGGATTTTCACAACTAAGGCACACTTTTTTTCAATTTTTTTTTTTTTTTTTTTTCATCCTAGTCTATTTACACTTACCATCTTGGTAATCGTACAGTGACATTCACTTGTACGATCCCATCTAAATCTTGACCTCGAGGTTCGACCATCACATTTTGATTAGTGGTATCCTCTTGTACCTCTTGTTCTCTTGCTTGGCTTACCTCTACCTATGATGTTATTGCCTATTCCACTCTTCCCCTACAATGTGTACAATTTGGAATTGTACAATGGCAAGTTGGAGTCTTCTCACCTGGTGGTCCTTCCTCTTGTTGTACAGGTGATTGATCCTGAGGTAGTGGTGTCCTCACCACTCTACTATCATTTGAGCGACTTCTTCACCTATCTCCCTAGATCAATTCTTGCTCCAAACTTGGCGATCAAACTCGTTGATGGCCTAGGTTTCTTTCCTCTACAAAATGTACCCTTCCTCTTCCAGCTAAGTTTCTACCATGTGGGTATCTACCCCTTCCATTTCCTCTTGGCCTCAAACTTCTCTATACTATTGGTGGTTCCTCCCTTTCTTGGAGTAATTGCCTATTACCCAATGGTTGTTGAGGTCTTTGCCTAATTACGGGTGGATGTCCCCCTGCCTGTCGTAACATGCCTCTTACTCTTGGTACACCTCATTGATTCCTTACCCAATTCATGTATGCTAGAGGATTATCTCCTGGCCATCTAGGAGTAGGGGGTCAAAATCTTCCTCGTCCTCTACCTCCTCTATTTGCAACATCATCATGGTCTCGATTATTCTCTGGTCGCCTACCTCCTCCTCATCCATAATGGAGTCTTAGAGGTCTTCGTCCAATTCCTCCTCTTGTTCTTTGGTTATCAGGAGTAATTTCTACCAACTCAATATTGGCTAGTGGACTCCGATTAGGTGATAGTTATTGTAAGGTTCAGATTCTTCTATCAACATGGACTAAGCGGTGCCTCCATCTTCTTTCTTCAAAGGATCTCTAGGGAAGTGATGCTGCCAATACTTCTCTATATGCATCCGAGAAGTCTATCTCAGAACTAGAGTCAGTTCGACCGTCTTCCCTCTGTTCTACCCAATCGGTTGGCAAATTCATCACTCTCTCTAATCTCCTTACTTCCCTTCTTTGTCTTCTCAGTTGTCGATGGGCTATTGCATAAGCTTGCCTATCAATACAAGGTCTTTCCTCCTGAATTCTCTATGCTTCTCTTTGTCTGGATGTGCCATTTGGAGGATCATGATTTCTCTATAGATTATGAGGGTTCTCTGGCTCCTCCTCATCACTACTATATATACTAAGCTCTCTTACCAACCATGACATTCCTTCTTCACTGGAATTCATCATGTCCACCAATATATTCCCTTGCAACTGAGGTGTTGTGGTAGCCTCCTCTATGTTGCAATAAGGAGCTTTTGTGCCTCCATTGGTACTTCATTGTACACTTGGTGAGGTTAGTGGACTTGAGTGGGTGCCTTCATTTCCTCCACCATCTCTTGGAGTTAATCCTTCTACTTCTTCGGATTCACTTTCATCCTCTCATAGGCTAACTTCCCGTTGCTCACCCAATCTTCGTATGGTTTCATCCAACTCCTCGATGAGTTGTTCCCTCAACCTCGCATTGTGACTCCGCAATGTTTGATACTCTTCTTGCAATTGTTGCATTTGTGTTCACATCCTCTACTGAAATAGCCCAATTTGAGCCAATGGAGAAAGTTCTGGCTAGTTCCTCATCTACAACTTCATTCCTACCATCTTCTAGAATTTCCATTCCGGTCATGCCCACTCCATCCTCATCATGTACTATTAACCCTGTCCTTCTTCTAGTTCTAGGTAACAGTGCTACCTCCTGATAGCCTCTTAGTTTGAGAGAGACTCTTCCCTCTTCTTCTTGTGTGGTTCCATCAGTTCTTCTGACATGTACCCGTATCCTTCTTCTCTCACCAATTCGGGGTGTCAATTCTTGTTGCATGATTATTAATTGTGTCTCCTCCCCTTTCGCAAATAGGTGTGTGAGTCCCATATCAGGTTCTTCTTGTGATGGACCTGGCTCACGATGAGCTTCTTCTTGAGATTCCGCTCATCTTCATCATTCAATTTCTTTTGAAGCAATGAATAAACATTGTACTTTATAAGGCTTCAACTTTGAGCCATTTACAGTGTTGGGTACCTCTATCCCATCCAAGTTCTATAGCTTGACTGCTCCATTACTCATTACTTCAATAACTTTATAAGGTCCAAGCCATAGCATCTTCAGCTTACCTGGCTTGATTTCCCTTTTTCCATTAAACTTTAGAACTAAGTCACCGGGACTAAGTTCCAACTTTCTCAAGTGCTTGTCATGCCACGCCTTGCATCTTTTCTGAGCTATCTCAATTGCCCATTGTGCCATGACTCTTCTTTCATCTAACTTGGTCAGCATCATCAGTCATTCCTCCAAACTTTCTTGATCCCCCAAGCGATGCTCTACTATGACTCTCAAACTTGGTATCAAGAACTCGACTAGCACCACTGCTTCTTGACCATACATCAATTGGAAAGGTGTATGTTCCATTGTTGGTTTAAAAGTTGTTCTGTATGCCCACAAAATGGATGGTAACCTTTCCTCCCAGTCTGCTCCCTCTATTCCATAGGTTTTATACAGAGTAGATACTAAGACTTTATTGGTTGCTTCCACCTGCCCATTTGCTCTAGGGTAGTATGGACTAGACAATGAGTGTAAAATCTTAAACTCTATTATCAACATCTTGATAATCTCATTAACAAAGTGTCCTCCATGGTCACTCGTTATTCATAGTGGAATACCGAATCTTATGATTACCTGCTCATACAAAAATCTTGTTGTACTTTTGGCCGAATTATCAGGTAATGCTCTTGCTTCTACCCATTTTGTTAGGTATTCTATTGCCACTATGATATATCTGCACTTCCACCTCTGAGATGTCTTTAATGGTCCTACGAAGTCCAAGCCCCAACGTTCGAACAACTCCTATGGTTGTGATGGGTGTAAGGGCATAAAGTCCCTCTTTACCGGTTTACCTACTCTTTGGCAAGTATCGCAAGCTTTCACATGTTCCTTTGCATCATTATACAATGTGGGCCACCATAGACCTGCTAACAATATTTTCTACATAGTCGCATCTAGTCCCATATGTCCCCCTGCTAAGCCTGTGTGGGCTTCTTTCAATGCCACCTTGACTTCTTCCTCCATTACACATCTATGCAAGATACCATCACTTCCCATATTGTATAGTAATCCTACTATTATCTAGAAGGGTGTTGACTTCATGATTATTTTCTTCTTTTCGGTTGTCATCATCTCTTGTGGCAACTCACCTATGGATAGATATTGGCCAACCAACTTGTACCATGATGGAACAACATTGATGGCGAATAATTGTGCATCTAGAAATTCATCAGGAACTCTTATTCCTATAGGCTCCCTTGATCGTATCCAAGACAACTAGTCTGCAATCACATGCTTCTTACTAGGTCTCACCACTACTCGGAATACGAACTCTTGGAGGGTGATGAGCCACCTACTAACTCATCCTTGTATTACTGGTTTGTTTATTAAGTACAACAGAGCTTGATGATCAACATAGAATGCAAAGGGGTTTTCTAGTAGGTAATGCCTAAACTTTTGGACTACATATACCATCCCCAAGGCTTCCCTTTCTATTGTACTATAGTTTCTTTCTAGCCTTGACAAAAGGTGACTAGCAAAGAAAATAGGTTGATCCAGCTTAAACTGTCCTTCTTGTGCTAAAGCACATCCGATTGCAAAATTTGAGGTATCAACATGGACATGGAATTCCTTATCCCAACTAGGAAACACCAAAATTGGACTACTCACCAACTTAGCCTTTAACTCCTCGAAGGCTCCTTGGTGCTCCTCTATCCATCTGAAAGGAATATTCTTTTTCATCAAAGAATCTAATGGGTAGGATACATGGGCATAATTTTTGATAAATCTTTGATAATATCCTGTTGAACCAAGGAAGGTTTTGAGTGAACTCACATCAAAGGGTTCTTCCATGTGTAATATCACATGAATTTTATCAAGATCTGTCTTCAATCCTTCACTGCACACAATGTGTCCTAACAATTTCCCATATGGTACCATCAAAAAATATTTTGTTGGGTTTAATGATATCTGTGCATTTTTGCACCTACTCATACATTCACTAAGGGCAGGAAGATGCTCCTTGATCTTCCCATAGATGGACCAATCATCCAAAAATGCTTTGAAGTTCCCCATTGCCAATTGATCAAATATATACAGTATGATGCATTGAAATGTAGTTGGGGCATTACAGAGCCCAAATGGCATTCGATTATATGCGTAGATGCCATTCTCCACAATAAATGTGGTCTTCAACTTATCCTCCTCGATGATGCTGATTTGATTGTATCCTGAGAATCCATCCAAAAATGAATAGATCTCATGTCCTGCAACTTCTTCCAAGATAGAATCTGTGAAGGGAATGGGGAAGGGATCCTTAATGGTCACTGCATTTAGACTCCTAAAGTCTACGCATATTCTGATCTTATCTACTTCCTTCTTCAAGGTGATCACTATAGGTGAAACCCATTCACTGTTTGTCACCCTGAATATGATTCCTGCTTCCAACATCTTTTCTATCTCCGTGTTTACTAATGCCGCATACTTTGGGTTCATTCTATATGGCCTTCTCCTTACAGGTTGAGCACCAGGCATTAGTGTGATCTTATGGACACATAATTCTGGTGGGATTCCTTTCAGGTCCTTATATGTCCATGCGAAGACATCCTTGTACTCCAAGAATATCTTGAAAGTTGTTGCCTTCAATACCGGATTCCAATCATCACCACAATGGACCATCCTAGGTTCCTCCTCCATTCCTAGATTGATGTCCACTATCTTAGGTCCTTCATACTTGATATTTTTTGGCTCACTCATAGCTTTCATTACATTCTCAGGGTGTGTCGGTCTTGTATCAATCTCTGCATCTCCTACTGTATACTCCACAAATATTTTTGGAAATGTCCACTTCTCTTCTATTTCCTTCTTAGTTTCTTTACTGACTTTTGGTTTGTCTTGTTTTTCCTTGATCTCCTCTGACTCAATACAGAGGCAGTTGGGCTGAAACATTTTATACTCCTCCATTTTCCAATGAAGAAGTCCGCTATCATATCGAGCTTCATCTTCACTACATTCATCTAGGTACAACATTCCCTCTCCATCAGGTTCATGCCCTTCATCCCCTGAGGAATTTTTTGATTCATCGGTTGTAGCTACATCTTCACTAACTCTTTGATTAGCTAGATTAATCATGTATTTATGTTGTCCTTTCTTAAAAGTGATCTGATTCTTTCCCCAATTATGATTAACTTTGGCTACTCATAGCCAACCTCTCCCCAAGAGAGCATCGTATGCAGGTTTCTGCATTGTAATCACAACGAAATCCAAGACAAATTCTTGTTCAGCTATCATTACCTGTTGTGTTGTTAAGACTCCCTTTATGTCAATACCATTATGGTCAGCACCATATAACTAGAAGCTCGGTGCCCATAGGGATGGAGCGCCTAGTTCTAACCAAGTTCTCTCAGGTAACACATTGACATTGGATCCTCCATCCATGATAACTTGTGTCAATTTGTGTCCTAAGATCTCCATATGTAGTAATGCAGGTTTCTTTCCCACATCAATCATTAATACAGTAGGATCCATAAATTGATCTTTTCATTCTTCTTCCTAGATTGGTTGGCTCTCTACCTCCATCACCTTCTATGGTTGTAATTCTTCCACAATTGCCTTCTACAATTCTGGGATAGCTTCTAGCAAGTCGGATACTTTAAGTTCCACTATGGTATCCAAAACTTGTGCTGCCAGATTTTGCACAACTATCTCCTGATCTGATGGTTTTCTTAATTCCTTTCCTGTTCTCGATTCTACTGGTTTAGCTTTCTCAACTTCTTCTTGCAATATTTTCTTTGTTGCTTGCCAGCGTTGCTTTTCTTTTGCTGGCTCAGGATACTTATCCTTTTTAGCCTGATTCCTCATCATGGCTAAAACTTCCTGAGTTTCCTCCTTAACTTGAGGAACTTCGATGTCCAAATAACTAACATTCTATGGGTTACTCGAACTCGCCTACTTTGGACAATTCTCTTCTTTGTGGTTCCCTGGACCACACCATCTACACATATGTGTAGTGCTTGTTTGTGGTGTCCCTTGCATCGGAGGTGCAGGATAATTTTTCGCAAAATGCCCCCACTCTTGGCAATTGTGACATTGTATGACCGGCCTACCTTTCGATTCATACTATAAATGACTTTGTCCTCCTTGTCGATTACCTTGGTTTTATCTCCCACCTCATCTGCTATTTATGTAACCACCACTTATTGCTTGTTGCCCACCTCCTTGGGCCTTCGATTTCTCTTCCTGCTCCTGGATTGACAGTACCTATGGGCGTACTCTTGCATTATAGGGATAGATCATTACCTCATGCCCCATCACATTACAAATATGGCAATAGTCATTCTTTGGACATTTCATATTTGTATGTCCCTCTATTTTGCATTTTGTGCACCACAGCTCATTCCTATCCGGCTTGATCTTTTGTTCTTTTACCATCTTATCAAACTCTTTGTGGAATGATGCTACCATCCTCTGTATAGTGTCATCTTCTTCACTATCTAAATCCTTCAACTTGGGATGAGACAAGATTCTCATATACATCTATTTTGATTCACTCTCAAAGTTCTTTGCATGTTTAAGTACTTCCTCATATGTTTTGGATGGTACTGCCTTCATATTTTTCTTATATTTTGGTAGTAACCCATCTACGAACCACCATTTTACTAGAACATCTACCAATGGCATCTGCATCTTATCGACTAATTGCTTCAGTCGACGGTTGTAGGATTTCACATCCTCATCAACTTTCTATTTTGTCATGCAAAGCTCGATAACAATGTATCCATCATCCTTTAAAGGTCAAAATTCTTCAATGAACTTCTCCTTTATCTGATTCCAAGTCTAAAAATCAACATTATTTTCTCTCTTCAGGTACCAATCTATTGCCAATCCTCTCAAGGTAGCAGGAAATAGGATTACCCAATCCTTCGGTCTGTCTACACCATTTTCTCTCCAAATGGTTATGCAAGTCCCTATATGCCATGTGGGGTCTTCCTTACCCTCACCTAAGAATGGTGGACATCTTTGTTTGGCTGCTCTATTAGCCATCTTAGGAGAGTCATCGCTCTCACTTGAGGTGTCTCATGGAATCTCTGTCGGATTCCTCCTTGGAGGTGTCTTACTCCCATTATCATCAGAAGTGTCAATTCGAGGTATCTTATTTTGTCCCACCACTCGATGACCAAATTCTCATGCATCTTCACTTTGCGACCTCCTTCACTGGTGTGATGGAGATGGTCTTGGTCTATCCTCCTGAGTCCTCGCGTCCTGTTGCTCTGGTGCCTGACTCCCATCCTCTGCACCCCCTTGCAACCCTTCTACCACTTTCTCAGGTCTTACCATCCACTCTCCATCATCTTGCACTTTTTCTTTGTCAACCTTCTCCTCTACACTTGGTGGTTCTATATCCTCGTCTTCTGTCTCAATCAACAATGCCTCAAGGTCTCCTTCTTTGGATGTCCAAACTTGCTCTATTTCTGGTTCGTACGTACTCTGATCTGAGTTACTCATGTTTCCTCTTTGAGAAATCCTCATGCTCCTTCTTACTAGAATGTTATCTCGTGGTTCCCATCTCCCACGACTTCGTGTATTGGTGTCCATCATAAAAATCACCTCCAGTATTTAGTCAAATTTGACCCGTTTTAACAAGAATGCCAGATTCGATAAGGCAACGATGCCAAATGTAGCATAGCGATGGATTATTCCTAGTAGGGAGGTGTTTTCTAGAGGTCAGAATGATTATTAGGCTAAACCCAACTCACTTGCCAAATCGTACGGTCTCATGCTCACTCAAACTACCCTTGTACGAACTGTAATCACCTTGTACGACCCTTAATTACCTACACTATATGATCTCAAATCATACAGTGTCAAATATGGTATGATATTGTACTCAGAAAAACTGATAGATGTTATTTTGGAGGCTGTCGTACACAGTTTTGTAATCGATCAAGTCGATCTCCCAAAACTGCCAAATCGGGTAAGTTTCTATCAATCGCCTGTTTTACCAAATCGGGTAAAAGTGCTTTGTACGATTTGTATGGAAGTCGATGTACGATATGTATGAACTAATGGTACAACATGGTGTTATTTGAGATGCTCTACTACTCCAATCTCTCTCTGGGATGTTTTGTAAAGGTTTAATAGTCCAAACAATGCAATCTCCTTCATAGGCAAAACATCCTAACCGGGCTGGTGAGAGATTCCATGCGCTTGACTATGCCCAAAAATCATACAATGCTCTTTAATACATCTTTATCAATGCCTTCATGCTTCTAAATCATTCTCCATGATTCACCAATGCCAATTTCCCTAACCAAGTTGCAACAATGCATAAAACTAACATATAACAATAAGATAGAAAACACAATCACACAATATCCATCCATAATTCATTATCCATCATTTATCAGGATCGTACACAATCATCCAAAATATCATTATGCTCATTAATGTCTATATATTCGATTACAATGTGGAAAAACTATCTCAATGTAATTGCAATAACTCAGGAATCACAACTATAAGTACTTAACTCTCTATTCTAGCAACCAGTAACCAATAAACTAGTAGCCAGACCTATAAATTTGAAAATGGGGCCTTATATAACATTGTCTAGGCCATTCCAAAGTGGTTCCTGAGACAATCCATTATTCACAACTGCCCATGTACAACTGAATACATTATTTTGGCTTTTTCCTAAGTCTAATACCTTAATTAGCAAATCCATGCGCCATTTCATCTTGAAATTACATTTCCTTTGCATTTGAGTGAATTTCGGTGCACCCTGTATGATTTTCTAATGCCCTGTATGATTTTCCAATCCAGTTGTATGATTTTTCCCTTCACTGTACGATTTTCTCCCCATTGTACGGTTTACAAAACTTGAGCAAATTGTCACAAAACTATCAAAATTGAGCAAATCACTTCTTCTTCTTCTGGGAGGTGGATTTGCTGCCTATAAAGAGTTGGATAAAATAGAAAAAAAAGAGACTTTGGAACTTTTTCCACAACCAAAAACAATAATATAATTAGCAGTAAATGGTTTTACAAAAATAAGTTAAATGAAGATGGTCAGGTGGTCAGAAACAAAGCAAGACTAGTATGCAAAGGCTATGCACAGGTTGAAGGGATTGATTTTGATGAAACAATTGATCTTGTTGCACATCTTGAGGCCATAAGAATGTTTTTATAATTCTTAATTTTCTAAAACTTCAAACTATATAAAATGGATGTAAAATCAACTTTTCTCAATAGTTTCTTAGAAGAAAAGGTCTATATTGAACAACTTGAGGGGTTCAACCTGACTGATAAGCTAGATTATGAATGCAAATTATAGAAGGATCTTTATGGACTAAAGAAAGCTCCTAGGGGTTGGTATTCAATATTGGATAAGTATCTTCAAGAATAGGGTTTCATAAAAGGAATAGCTGACAATAATTTATACATCAGAAATGAAGGAAATGACTTGTTGATTTTGGTGGTCTATGTGGATGATATCATTATTGGAGGTAGTAATGATAATATGTATCAGAAATTTTCAAAGTGTATGCAAAATAAATTTGAAATTTCAATGCTTGGTGAGTTGTCCTTCTTCCTTGGATTGCATATTTCACAATTAGAAAAAGGTATATTTCTCTCACAAACCAAGTATATAAAAGAAATGTTGAAATAAAATCATACTAGAGGATTGCAAACTAGTGAGTGCCCCCATGGTTACAGGATGCAAATTGAGTAAATATGATGAATATCCTGAGTCAAATCAAACATTATATAGATCCATGATTGGAAGTTTACTATATGTCATAGCTACAAGACCAGATATAATGCAGGCAGTGGTACTAGTGGTAAGATTTCAAGCAATGCTAAAGGAAACACATGTACAAGCAGTAAAAAGAAACCTTGGGTATTTAAAAGAAACTATGGAATTTGGACTTTCGTATCCCAGAAGTAACAAATTCACTTGCACAACATATACAAATGTAGATTGGGCAGGTAGTATTGATGATAGAAAGAGCACAAGTGGAAGAGCATTCTTTCTTAGAGATTGTTTAGTCTCTTGGCTAAGTAAGAAACGAGCATTGATATTTTTATCCATGGCAGAGGAAAAGTACATTACGGTAGTTTCTTATTGTACACAAGTGTTATGGATGAAGTAAACTTTAAAATATTTTAAAATAGAGAATGACCATTCCATATCCATACTATGTGATAATAAAAGTGCCATAACATTTCAAAGAATCTAGTGATGCATTCAAGGACTGAAGAACACAAGCTTATACTAAGAGGGGGGTGAATAGTATAAGACCACATTTTACTTTTCTTTCCCAATCAATATTATGCAATGTAAAGATAACAATCTCAATAGTAGTAATCAAAGCAATGCATAAATCACCACACACAATAGAGACACCAATTTTACGTGGTTCACCCAATGTGGGCTACTCCACGGAGAAAATATTTCACTAAAATTTTCTCAATCAATCTCTTGGGAATCCTTTCCCTATTACAATGTCTATGGACCTCTATCCAAAGGAGACACCAATCCCCTAATCAATTTTATGGATCTCTATCCATAGGAGAACTCCTTTCTCCTTAGATCTAACTAGTGATCTTCTAGAAGAACTGTTGCCCCCACTACTCTGGCTAATGGATCTCTATCCACTGAAGACACCTGTCCTCACTACCCTGGCTAATGGATCTCTATCCACTAGAGACTGTCATCCTCTATACTCTATCACCTTCAAATATCTATCTCAAATCTACACTAAACACAGTCCTTTGATCTAGCACAAATCTTCTCAATCTCTGTCTCTGGTCTAGCACAAACCTATCCTCAAATATACACCAAACTTTATCCTCTAATATGCACTAAACATAGTCCTTCGGTCTAGCACAAATTTATCCTCAATCTTTGTCCTATGATCTACACTAAACATAGTCCTTTGGTCTAGCACAAATCTATCCTCAATCTCTATCTTCAAGCCTTAACACAAAGCTTGACTCAATCTCAAATCAACTATGCTAGATCTGCCCCAAACCTTAACCCAAGGTTTGAACAAATCAATAAATCAACTCTGCTCACAAGTCTACTCAAAGACTTGTCTCAAATCTGCCTTGTAAGCTTCCACAAAAGCTCACACTAATCTATCCACAAGTCCTCTCAAAGACTTACCTCAAATCTGCTCAATAAGTCCACACTAGAACTTGTCCAATCTCATAGAAACATAAAGAGAATTTTTAGAGACTCAATATGCTTCACATTCATCACAATTCTCAATCACTTTCAATCACTCTTTTAGAAATATATAGAGAATTGTTAGAGACTCAATATGCTTCACATTTACCTCAATGCTCAATCACTTTCAATCACTCTTTTAGAAACATACAGAGAATTATTAGAGACTCAATATGCTTCACATTCACCTCAATGCTCAAACACTTTCACTCACTCTTTTAGAAACATATAGAGAATTTTTAGAGACTCAATATGCTTCACACTCACAAATTCTTAATCACTTTCAATCTCTCTTTTATCATAGAAACATATAGAGAATTGTTAGAGACTCAATATGTTTCACACTCATCAACACTCAACCTCTTTCTCAAATCAATTCAGAATATAGAACAATTTGTTTCATAGAACTTGAGCTATCACTTCACACATCCACTTGACTAGGCTCAACCAACTCTACTCAACCAATCACTCAATGAAATAATCCTTGCTCACAAACCCTAGTCCAAGCATATGAACACTCACTCAAAATATTTCCAACAATGCTTATCAACCAATATCACATAACAATGATACTCATGTTCTTTCCAAACCCTAGTTCAAGTTCTTCACTCAATTACTCACTTCAAAAATAATGCTTATAAAACAATCTTCACATAACAATGATACTCATGTTCTTTGCAAACCCTAGTTCAAGTTCTTCACTCAATTACTCACTTCAACAACAATGCTTATAAAACAAGGTGCATAGCATTCACTTCACAATAGCTCAACAACTCAATAAGGAAACCTAATCAAGTCCTTTTCACTCCAAATTTGTTTTCCAAAAAACCAACCAATCAACTCAATCAAGGAAGAATGTGCCCATACCTTTTTGCTTGATGAGAAGTAGACCATACAAATCTGCCACAATCATAAATACTTATTTTCCAAGTACAAAGAGTTAGATGACAAGAATTATCACTCTAACACTTTTCACAATTTACCTTAATCACAAAGATAAATTAAATCTCAAATACACCTTATTGCTCCATTCTTAAAATAATATCCAACACCACAATATTTAATTAATCACTTCTTCAAAACCCTAACTCATCACAAGATCATCTCAACCATTCAGATTTAACATAACTCACTTCAAAAAATTATCTTCAAAGAATAAACCAATCTCTACTTATGACTCCCTACTTTAATATTGCATTTATTAAATAACTCACTTGTAAAACAATGCAATAAAATAATTTTCCCTTTTTCTAAGATAAAAATATTTTTACCCTCAAATCTATCTCAGCAAAATAACCTTTCAAAAACTTAATAATATTTCCCTTATGAATTTTGGCTAATCCTCCAAAATAAAACTATCACCTTATTTCTCCTAACTTTAACTTTAGCCCATGCAAAAATTAAATCATAAACCAAAATGTTACCACTTTAGCATGCACAAGAGTCGAACTTGGCACTTCTCTCCAATGAGCGCCTTGGCCGTGACTTCCACGCCGTGTGAGCCATGTGCTCCTCTTGGAGCCACCAAGCACCTATCGCGTTTTGACCTCCTTAGCACCCACGAGCCAAAAGGCTCCTTCACCCTCGCTTTTTGGAAACCACGCGTTGCACGAACTATCACTGCGAAATATGTGCACGAGTCTTAGGCATTAACATTAGTGAATGAGGATGGATGCTTTGGCCTTTGGAAAGGCTATGGTTTAAATACCATACACCTTCCAATAATCTCCTACGTCGATGGAGGGAGTACGTCATCTTCACATGCAAAAATGTCGGTGCCAAACTTAGACTTTGGCCTTATAATTATTAAATATAATAATTTAAATTCTTTTAGAATTTAAATATTATAATTTAATAATTAAATAAACTTTGGGCCTTTTAAACCAAACTAAAAGCCTCCTTGGTTTTTAGAAAAACCTTATAACTTGCCCACCATTGGTTTTAAAGAAAAACCTTTTATTTTTGCCACCATTGGTTTTAAAGGAAAACCTTTTATTTTTGCCACCCTTGGTTTCAAAGAAAAACCTTTAAAATCATGCTCCACATAATATTTAAAAATAAACATTATGGAGCTCATCTATCATCAACCTCTTGCATTGCTCCTTTTGACCTTTTGACATCAATGGTAGCTCATTCCTTGACATCAATGACAACTTCATTCCTTGACATCAATGACAACTTCATGGACTCAAAATGTCCAACAATATCCCCCTTTGTCATTGATGGCAACCCAAATTATTTTTACCAAACACTTGACCTTTTTCTTGTTTTTCTCCCCTTGGGACATTGCTCCCCCTGTCTCAATGCTCTCTCCTTAAACCAAATCTCTCCCCCTTACTCAAATATCTCCCCCTTTGACATCAATGGCAAAGGGTCACCTTTGGGGCTTGGGGCTAAGAATGAGTCTCTTAGCTTAGCCCCTCTCCCACCTCCTCTTGAGGTGGTTAATTCTGGGGTGGGAGTATTTCTACTCCCAACAAGCACTGGTCTTTACCTTTTTCCTCTTTTCTTCTTATCTGATCCTTCTGATTCCTTTGACTATTCCTCTCCATGTCCATGTTCATGTTCCTGTTCTTGTTCTTGTTCAAGTCAATACCCATATTTATTTATTTTTCTTGTTCCTATTCATGTCCATACCCATATTTATGTTTTCTTCTTGTTCCTATTTCTGTTCATGTCTATATTCCTATTCCTATTCTTGCTTCTATTCATGTTCATGTTCATATTCATATTCTCGTTCCTGTTTCTATTCTTATTCCTATTCATGTTCATGCTTGGTTCTAGAATGTCTGCTCTACACCACTTTGTTGTATGTCCATCATTATTGCACTTATAACACTTAATGTTATTAATCCTTGGAGGTGCAAATGTCTTGGTATTTCTCCTAGTGAAGCCATATTTGTTCTTGTCATGTACCCTGCAATTCATTGCCTTGTGACCAAACTGATTACATGAGTAACAATACCCATGGAAAAGTTGTTTGTTCCTGAAATTCCCATATTCATGTCTTTCATGTGTCCTACATTCTGAAGCCTTGTGCCCAAATCTGTGACATGAGAAACATCTTCCATTGAAGTTTCCTTGTCTTGACCCCATTGGTCTCTTAGTCTCTCTTAACCTATTCTGATTGTTGTTCCATTTGTTTCTTCTTTGTACATTGTTCCTTTCCTTGTTGAATTTTTTGTTGTCCAACTCATCCTCAGAAGTCTCACTTTCTCTTACATTGTCTTCTTCTGAAGTTTCTTCTTCTTCAGAACTTGAGGTTGACTCTTCTTCTTGTTTCTTTTGAGCCTATTCAAAACCAAGACCTATTTTGTTTGTTGACCTTCTTTGTACCTTGATCATATTATCTACAATCTTTGAACTCTTCCCAAACTTGTGTAGCTTATCCTTGGATTTTTCTAAATCTTCCCTTAGTAGAGCTACTTCTTGTTCTAACCTTTCACATTCTAAGACCTTTGCTTCTAACTTATCCTTGAACTTCTTTGTCTTAGCCATTGACTTGTTTAGATCCTCTATAAGCTTTCCTCTCTCTTCATCACATTCTTGAAACTAAAACTCAAGTTGAGAGTTTTGCTTTCTTACCTTCTTTAAAGTTTTAAGAGCATAGATAAGCTCTCCCTCAAGATCAACTCCTCATTTTTCTGATTCTTCCTCTATTTGTTTTGCCTTTGTCTACATCTTCATTTTCTTTTGACTTGTCTTCTATAGGATCACCTTCTTCTTCTTCTAGTGCCATTAGAATATTATCTTCTGGTCCTTCAAGTGCATCCTCATATTCATCATCACTGAAACTAAAACCATTCCTTGTACAACTATCTTCAAGATGTCCAAAATTACCACATCTAAAACACTTGAGAATTATTGGTGACCTTTTCTTAACTTCTTTTTCTTCAATCAGAAATAGGACTTCATCTTTATCATTATCTGAAAAACTATTATCACTATCACTTGAGTACTTACTTGCCTTGTCTGCATAGTAGCTCCTCTTTTGTCTTTGAAAGAACTTCTTTCCTTGTTTGCTTTGTCCATCCTTGCCTTTCTTTTGGTACCTGTATTTTTTTAATTCCCTATTCTTGTGATCTTGTTTTTCTTCATCATTGTTATTTTTAGCTTCTTGACAATCAGTTGCATAGTGACCATACTTTCCACAATTGAAACATCTAATATATTTTGCATCTTTAAATCTTCTTGAATCTTTATTCCTTCTGCCATAATTTGCTTCTTCATCACTGGATGACTCATTGCTTGATTCTGACTTCTTACCCTTTGTCTTCTTAATTTCTTTGAAGGTTGCTTCCTTCTGGATATTAGGTTCCTCTTTTGTTCTTAACTCAAAAGTTGTAAGAATACCAAGTAACATATCTCTTGTCAAAGAATCACCATCCTTTGCTTCTTCTATAGCTAAAATATTTTCACTAAACCTTGTT
>JAQPPZ010009490.1:0-24129 GCA_028583015.1 Wollemia nobilis
ATAAAAAAATGTCTATATGAATGCAGCTGCATGAATACTCCCTATGTGGGCTTCCATGTACCAATAGACCATGGTGTTCTTTCACACCCCCATCATATTCCTCCTTACCTCTCACGGTCGCCTCTTATCGACTTGCCTAAAGGAGGATTTATTTTGGATTTTTTTCCACTTTTCCATTCCAAATAATATGTACCTTTTCTTGTAGACACAAATTTCATTAGCAGTATCTTGTCAAAATAATAAAAGCAAACTAAATTGGAGGGATGTTCCACTTTAGACCATATAGGTATTTGTTTAATTGTAATATTTGTGTTCTTGACCTTTGAAAACAAATCCTTATGGTTGAGACATGAAGACTTCCTCTTCTAAATCATCATTAAGAAGTGCACTTTTTACATCCATTTTATGAAGTTTCCAACCATGATGAGCTACTATGGCACATACTATTCTAATAGTAGTCATTCTAGTTGTTGGTGCAAATAGTTCTTCATATTCAATTCCCTTTGTTTATGTATATCCTTTGGCCACTAGTCGAGCTTTGTGCTTATCAAGAGTTCCATCTACTCTATACTTAATATTATAAACCCATTTGCAACCTGCTACTTTCTTTCTTAGAGGTAACTCTACTAGACTCCATGTTTTATTCTTTTGTAGTGATGAGTACTCTGATTCCATAGTTGTTTTCCATTGTGAGTGATTTAGAGCCTGAAGTGTTGTTGTTGGTTCTTCTATAACACTTAGTAACCCTTTATTCATTATGCTTTGACTATGATTTTGAGGTCTTGTAGTAGTAAGATATGGTATTTGTTCCAAATTTGATTCTCTAAGTGTATTCCTAAGCCATATTGGTTCCTTCCTTGGAGGAATTATGGAATTTTTTGTATATTCTAACTCTAAATCTATTTCATCTTGAGTTTTTGACTTTTTTTCTTCTGAGAAATCTAGAAGAACTTCTAAATCACTATTTTCTTCTTTAGTTTCAACTTTGATTTTTTCATCAAAAACTACATCTCTACTTATTTTTTTTACAAGGATCAATTATTCTATATCCTACAAATTCATCATCATAACCAACAAATATACCAACCATACTTTTTTCATCTAATTTTGTTCATTTCTATTTTGGAATATGCATATAAGCTTTGCATCAAAAAATTCTTAGCTTTTCAACATTTGGTTTTTGTCTTGACCATGCTTCTTCTAGAGTAATATTCATGAGTATTTTTGTACGTAATATATTCTATAAGTATACTATTGTTTTAACTCCTTTTACCCAATACTAATTATCAAGATGAGCCTCTTTTATCATACATCTTACCATTTTTTTTATAGATCTATTTCTTCTTTCTACAATACCATTTTGTTGTGGTGAATATGTTGTAGTAAGTTGTCTCTTTATTCTATTTTTCTTTAGAAATAGATGAAATTCTTGTGACATAAACTCTCCTCCTCTGTCTGATCGAAGAGTTTTGATAGTCTTTCCTAATTCTTTTTCCACTTGAAATTTAAATTGTTTGAAATAGTTGAAAGCTTTTGATTTGTATTTCATGAAGTATACCCACATTTTTCTAGTGTGATCATCAACAAATAATTAAAAATACTTATGTCCTCCAATACTTGTAGTATTCATTGGACCACATAAATTTGTATATATCAATTCTAGTGGTTTTTGAGATTTATATTGATGAATTTCAAAAGGTATTCTATGTTGTTTTCCTACTAAACATTTTGGACAAACTATAGATTCCCAAGAAATATTTGGTATTCCTTTGACCATTTGATATTTGACTATTTTATTTAGATATGATGCACTAGTATGTCCCAGACGTTTATGCCATAATTCTCTTGATGTTTTTATTTAGAGAGTCAGAATTTTAGTAGTATCCAAAATAAATAGATTTTCCTTATAAGACCCTGAAGCTATCATTTTTCCTTGTTTAAAAATATGACATTGCTTTCTTCCATTGATGATCTTAAATTATACTATCATATCTTGATCCATTAGTTTATAAATTGAAATAATATTGGAAGTCAATCCAAGAACATATAAAAATTATTAATTATTCATTTTCCATTTATTAGATTTACTAGAACATATCCTATTCATTTTACTTCATAACTCTTACTATCTTCTATTGCAACTGGTTTCACATGTTTTGCTTGTAGAGACTCAAATAATTTTTTATTTCCAATCATATGTTTACTTGCTCCTAAGTCTATATACCAATAATCCATAATTCTTAATTTTTATTGACTACCTTATGTCTCCCAAATTTCAAGTATATGAATTTATAGGTTCTAAATTTCACAAACCCTAATTTGGTGTTGAAGTTCTTATAACTCCAAATTTAGAAATTTAGAAATTCTATAAAAAGATATTTGCAATTTTTTGTATTCCTAATTTGAGGTAGGAAACCTTATTTATCCAAACTTATCAAATTGCAAATATTTCAAATTGTTTTGTAAAATAAAATAATCAAATTACAAAACTTCAAATTAATTCCTTCAATTCTTCAAATCAATTTTTAGATCTTCATAAAACTTTTAAATAGTAAGAATCATGTTTCTAAGGTTTTAAATATTACATCAATATCTTATTTCACTTTAACTTTAGAAAATAATAATTTCTAACTTTAGAAAATAATTTCCTTTAGAAAATAATAATTTCATCCAACCTTATAACTCCTATCTTGGGAAAATAATTAATTTCAAATAAAATAAATTACCTCCAATCTTGAGGTGCAAATTATATTGGTAAAAAATGTTTGACCTTGATTGGCACTCCTTATTTGTTGTACGTATGGAGCTCTTACTCCTATATGCTATACTCTAGCTTGTTTCAAAAAAATAGCTCTCTCTTCTCTTTGACTAGTCAACTAACTCCCAAGCTTTTCAAGGTGCTTGAATGAAATCTCAATTATGTTAGCCTTGTTGTAGTAGAAGTGGTAGTGGTAGTGGTAGTGGTGCAGACTTATTTTCAGAATTAGGTTTTACCCTTCAACTCCCTCCGTTGGCACCTCTTGTATGACCCTCTTGCATGAGCCAAATGGAATGTCTCCTCCTTGCTTGCACTTAGACTTCAATAAATGTACTTGCTT
The DNA here is from genome assembly GCA_028583015.1 of Wollemia nobilis. Classification (NCBI taxonomy): domain Eukaryota; kingdom Viridiplantae; phylum Streptophyta; class Pinopsida; order Araucariales; family Araucariaceae; genus Wollemia; species Wollemia nobilis. The sequence continues at coordinate 3,099 of JAQPPZ010009490.1, forward strand.
TTGCTCCTCTTTTAGGTATTCTTTGAAATCAAACTAAAACTTATACTATATTTGGTACCTTGAATCATGCATTAATATATTCTCTACAAATGTTTGAATTACTCCAATATTGTGATGTTTCACTTCTCATGTGCCACATTGCACTCGATCTCTTCTACTTCTTCAATTTTTCTCACTTTTTTTCTCTAAGATGTTTATATTTCCCTTACAACGTTACTCTACCCAGTTTTGTGAGATTGTGAAGAATTGGATGTTACACTTTACAAGTATCTTACCTCCAAAAAAAATTAAAATGTCTCCTCCAAACTTGGTACTTGGACTTTGCCCTAGCTTGTCCTCTTCAATGCCTTATCTTCTCTACGTATGTCCCTTCAATATATTTTACAAAAATGTCTTGGTTGCTTGTGTTTGAGCTCCTTGAGTGGAGCTATGGAATTGGAACTTTAGCTTGATGGCTTCCTTTTATTTTCTAGAAGCTCTTTCTTGAGCAATGGTGGCTCTTCCAACTTGATGATGCTTTTACTTCTTCAAATCGGTGGCTCCTCCTTTTCTTGCTCGGTGGTTCCCTTGGTGCCTTTAGACACTCTAAAATTTGCTCTATTTAGAGCCCTTATTTGGTCTTCTATTTTCTTAGTAAATATACCCTTATTTGTTTTCTTTTCACTTCAAAAAATATTAATTTTTATAAGCTTGTAAAAACAATATTTAATACTAATAGTATTTCCTCCTTATTTCTCCTTTGCAAGCAAACTCTAACTTTGATCATTGCTATTTTATTTTTGCAAATTTTAGGACAAGAATTCTACCACCTTCTTTTTCTTGAAGACTATCTATTTCAACTTCCTTTTTCTAAATTTAATAAAGCTAATATGGTGCTCTCAAATAATTTAATGTAGACTGGTTTTAATGCTTGAATAATAAACTTTTATTGCACCAATATCACATACCTTTTTGGCCTCCTTTTGTAGCTAGTCTCCTTGGTGATTTTATTCACCCTTTTGTTGTATTGAATTTGTAAATTTTGTAGTTTCACTTTATTTCACTATGTTGCTCTAAACTTATCAATTTTGTAGCTCTAATTGTTGCCCAAATATCAACTTGCTCGCTGTCCAAAACTCTTTCAAATCTGCCCTGAATTTCTTCAAAATGTAGCTCTATATCTTCTTCAATTTTCTATCATGCGATCCTTCAAAATTTTACCTCAAAAATTAGCAACCTCCTTCTTTGCAAATCAACCTTCAAAATATTCATGGTTGTCTTCAAACTTCTCAAAAATGTGGCCTCTTCAATTCTTCTCAAATTTTGGCAAACTTATTGCCAAATCCTTCTTCCTTTTGGGGTTGTTGTTAGATGTCAACAATTATCCCAAATTCCTCTTATCATAATCTTCTCCTTGCTTGCAATATTCTATCATGAACTTTCTTCAAATATTTTATCTTCCAAACCTTCAAATTTGTAATGGAGATATTTCTACCTCCTATCAAATTATCTTGTGGCTCTGATACCACTAATAGCAATTAAACTCTTTTGTCTAACAAGAGATATGAAATATAATTACTGGAACTAATGAATTACTGAATAAAAAAAATACATGAGAAGCAAATATAATACTCCTTAATGTTGTAAGAACTTGTACAATAAAATATGGAACTAAGAGTCCATAATATAGATTTACAAATGACCTTTGATCTTCCTCAAATGACCCTTGATCTTTTACATATCAAATAATGTAATATATTCTAACAATACATCTCAAGACCCTCCACATTGATCCCTCCTTTCCCACTGTAATCACTCAAATTTTGCAATAATATCTTTGGTATTGTGGCAAGTGCCCCATAATCAATTAATGTTGACACACTATCAGGCTCAATGTCCTTAGATCAACTCGCTAGCCTTCCAATAATTAAATTGAACATGTGTCAAAGGACACCAACTTGGCATTATTTTACAATCATTAAATTTGTTTCCTTCTTCATTGGACCATGTATGCTCCTACTCTAGCATCTTTATCACTTGTTACCTTCTCACAACAAACATCTAATGTGAAGGCAGATCATTATATAATATTCCCTTGAATTCGGTCTTTATTTCTATCAAGAACCCTCAATGCTCGAGTAGATCATCATAGCGGACAAATCATAAGGTTTTCTTTCTAATAACCTAGATTAGCTTTATTTCATATTTTTAGAGCATACTTGGGTTACCTTCTCTCTTATACCATTTTCAAAGAATTAAATCAATTTTATTGGTGTAATTTTTCTTATTTAATACATGCTACTTTATTACTATCAATGAATATCATTATAAATAAATATCAATATTCATGAGATTATTACAACTCATCTCACCTCTTTTGAGATAATAATATAAAAAATTATTCCTAACAACATGCCTCCAATAGCTTAGGGTAGTTTCATACCTAAGGGACCAGGTTCATGGAAAGGCCTGATATCCATATCCTATTTATGCTCCAAGAATTTGTTTGACCCATGTTGAACCTTATTAGAGATCTCTTTCTTACATTATCAATGGGGTGCTTGAAATTTTGTAGGGATCATCAAACTCCTTAGCAATTTTATGAGGATGGACTGGTTGTCTCTTTCTATTTGATCTTTTCTTCTTGCATTTCCTCTTATGCTAATACTAGTATTGGTAATGGTGGAGCAAACATGGAAGATGCAATAACTATTGAAGGTGAAGATAGAGGGTTACCCTCTAGCATGTATGGAATTTGTGAGGTAGATTATGTATTGAAGAACACAAGCTTATACTGAGAGGGGGGGTGAACAGTATAAGACCACTTTTTACTTTTCTTTCCCAAATCAATATTATGCAATGTAATCAGATAGCAATATCAATAGAAATAACCAAAGCAATGCACAAATCATCACACACAATAGAGACACCACAATTTACATGGTTCACCCAATGTGGGCTACTCCACGGAGAAAATATTTCACTAAAATTTTCTCAATCAATCTCTTGGGAATCCTTTCCCTATTACAATGTTTATGGACCTCTATCCAAAGGAGATACCAATCCCCTTAATCAAGTTCATGGATCTCTATCCATAGGAGAACTCCTTTCTCCTCTTGCTCTGGTTGGTGATCTTCTAGAAGAACTGCTACCTCCACTGCACTGGCTAATGGATCTCTATCCACTGAAGACTCTTGTCCTCACTCAGAAGACCTATCCTCACTGCCATGGCTAATGGATCTCTATCCACTAGAGACTATCATCCTCTATACTCTATCACCTCCAAATCTTACACTCAGCTCTATCTCAAATATGTACTAAACACAGTCCGTCGGTCTAGCACAAATCTATCCTCAATATCTGTCTCTGGTCTGGCACAAATCTATCCTCAAATCTGCACCAAACTCTATCCTCGAATCTGTACTAAACATAGTCCTTCGGTCTAGCACAAATCAGTCCTCAATATCTATCCTCAAGCCTTAACTCAAAGCTTGACTCAATCTCAAATCAACTCTGCTAGATCTACCCCAAACCTTAACTCAAGGTTTGAACAAATCAATCAATCAACTCTATCCCAAAATTAAAAAAATCAATCAACTCTATTGGATCTACCCCAAACCTTAACTCAAGGTTTGAACAAATCAATCAATCAACTCTGCTCTCAAGCCTTCTCAAAGACTTGTCTCAAATATGCCTTGTAAGCTTTCACAAAAGCTCACACCAATCAGTCTACAAGTCCTCTCTAGAACTTGTCCAATCTGCTCAATAAGTCCTCTCAAGAACTTAACCAAATATGCTCAATAAGTCCTCTCAAGAACTTAACCAAATTTACTAAAATAGGACTTAAACAAATCTGCTCAATAAGTCCTCTCAAGAACTTAACCAAATCTCTCAATAAGTCCTCTCAAGAACTTAACCAAATCTGCTCAATAAGTCCTCTCAAGAACTTAACCAAATATGCTCTCAATCTGTATTGTAAGCTTCCACAAAAGCTTACTCAAATCTGTCCACAAGTCTTCTCAAAGACTTACCTCAAATCTGCTCAACAAGTCCACACTAGAACTTGTCCAATCTCATAGAAACATAAAGAGAATTGTTAGAGACTCAATATGCTCTATACTCATCACAATGCTCAAACACTTTCAATCACTCTTTTAGAAACATACAGAGAATTGTTAGAGACTCAATATGCTTCATCTCAATCACTTTCTCAATTCAATTCAGAATATAGAATAGTTTGTTTTATGGAACTTGAACAATCACTTCACACATCCACTTGACTAGGCTCAACCAACTCTACTCAACCAATCTCTCAATGAAATAATTCTTGCTCACAAACCCTAGTCCAAGCATATGATCATTCACTCAAAATATTTCCAATAATGCTCAACAACAAATCTCACATAACAATGATACTCATGTTCTTTTCAAACCCTAGTTCAAGTTCTTTCTCAACAACTCACTTCAACAACAATGCTTATAAAACAACTCTCACATAACAATGATACTCATGTTCTTTTCAAACCCTAGTTCAAGTTCTTGACTCAACAACTCACTTCAACAACAATGCTTATAAAAAACTCTCACATAACAATGATACTCATGTTCTTTTCAAACCCTAGTTCTTTGCTCAACCAATGGCTTCAACAACAATGCTTATAAAACAAGGTTTTAATAACAACTCTTTATTCCAGAAAACCTTGAAGCATTAACTCAAACACACTCAATAAGGAAGCCCTAATCAATTCCTTTTCACTCCAAACTTATTTTCAGAAAACCAATCAATCAACTCAACTATGGAAGAATGTGCTCATACCTTTTCTTGATGATGAAGGAACCTCAAATATCTGCCACAACCACAAACACTTCTATGCCAAACTCAAAGAGGTTAGAAGATAAATCTCTCTCACAATGTAATGCAAAAACTCAATTACACCTTATCACTCCATCTTTAAAAACAACCATCAACATACATAAAATATTTATCCAATAACACCTTATAATCTCCCAATTAAAATAAATTTAACATCCACCAAAATTAACTCAAAAACCTCTTTAATTAGATTTAATGGCAAAAAGAACTTTGGCAAAAATCAAATCCACTTTCCTTATAACTCCAAATAACATAAATTAATTACCAAGCAAGCAACCTTTCATATACCCTTATAACTCCAAATAACACCTTAGGAAAAACATTAGGCAAATAAAAATATTTAATTAAAAGTACCTTTGCCACTTGTGGGATTCGAACCCACAACCACTGCCTCCTCGTGCACCCTAGCCATGGGCTTGACCACCACGTGCGCTAGGCACATGCTTGGAAGGCTAAGAGCACCACGTGCTCTTTCTTCCCAAGCCTAGCACTCTAAAAATGTGTGCAAAAATATTTCCACCATGGCGCTCAAGACAAACATGCCAACAACCTCCATGCGAATCGATCGTGGTCACTTCCACTCCAAACGCTCTCACAAAATGTGCACTGCCAATGGACCACACTGTCCAATGGGAGTGAGGCCTTAAGCCCTCCCCACTAGTCTTCTTCCTGGCGCTAAAAGACAAAATGATTCTTGTCTTCTTCCTCAATGATTTGCATGAAATAAACTTTGCTCGGTCGCTTGAATATTAATCGATGAAGGTAAGGTTTGAATGCCCCTTTGGCATGGCATTTATACATGAAATCCACCATTTGACTTAGACATCAGTGCTCCACTAAATTTGATGATATCAGCGGGAAAAGACAATTGCAATTTAAATTTAAACTTTGCCAACCTTACCATAAGGTAATTTAATTAAATTATAAATTAATTAATAATAATATTAATTAATATAATTAAGTTATAATTAATTTAATAACCAAAAGGATTATTAAATTAAATTACAAATTAATATATAATTAAATTATTATAATTAATTATAATTAATTTAATTCCTTAGGCCTCTCCATAGGTTTTAAGAAAAACCTTTTATTTTGCCATCAATGGTTTTGAGAAAAACCATTTAAATCATGCTTTACATAAAGCTCTTTTGGAACCAATAAAAATGCAATCCTTCTTAGAACCTTTTGACATCAATGACAACTAATATTCCTCAAAATGTCCAACAATCTCCCCCTTTGTCATTGATGGTAACCCAAACTCTTTTTACCAAAAACTTAACCTTTTTTGGGTTCTGCTCCCCTTGGGACTTTGCTCCCCCTGGCTCAAATCTCTCCTTGTTGCTCAAATACCAAATCTCTCCCCCTTACTCAAATCTCTCCCCCTTTGACATCAATGGAAAAGGGTCACCTTTGGGGCTCGGGGCTAAGAATGAGCCTCTTAGCTTAGCCCCTCCCCCACCTCCTCATGAGATGGTTAATTCTGGGGTGGGAGTATTTCTACTCCCAGAAAACACTGGTCTTTACCTTTATCCTCTTTTCTTCTTATCTGATCCTTCTAATTCCTCTGACTCCTTTCCATGTCCATGTTCCTATTCCTATTCATATCCATATTCTTGTTCATGTTCATATTCATGTTCCTATTCCTATTCATATCCATATTCCTATTCCTGTTCATATCCATGTTTATGTTCCTTTTTGTTCATATTCTTGTTCTTGTTCATACTTGATTCTGGAATGTCTGCTCTACACCACTTTGTTGTGTGACCATCATTATTGCACTTATAACACTTAATGTTATTATTCCTTGGAGGTGCAAATGTCTTAGGATTTCTCCTAGTGAAGCCATATCCTCTTCTGTCATGAACCCTGCAATTCATTGCCTTGTGACCAAATTGATTACATGAGTAGCAATACCCATGGAAAAGTTGTTTGTTCCCATATTCCTATCTTTCATGTGTCCTACATTGTGAAGCCATGTGCCCAAACTTATGACATGAGAAACATCTTCCATTGAAGATTCCTTGCCTAGACCTCATTGGTCTCTTAGTCTCTTCTTCACCTATTCCGATTGTTGTTCCATATGTTTCTTACTTGTGTATTGTTCCTTTCCTTGTTGAACTTTCTATTGTCCAACTTATCCTTAGAAGTCTCACTCTCTCTTTTACTTCTTTTGATGCTTCTTCTTTTTTGGTGTTTGAGCTTGACTCTCCTTTTTCTGCTTCCTATTTCCTTTGTTCTTCTTTAGAACTAAGTCCTATTTTGGTGACTGATGACTTTTGTGCATTGATAATCCTGTCCAAAGTCTTTGGATTTTCCTCAAACTTGTGTAGCTTGTCCTTAGAGCCTTTTACTTCCATCCTTAGTGAAACTATCTCATGCTCTAATATTTCACACTCTAGATCTTTTATCTTTAATTTTTTGGCCATACCTTCTTCAAATTTTCTTGCCTCTTCAACCTTGATTTTGAAGTTGGTGAGTTCCTGTAGAAACTTTGCTTTTGCTTTCTCATCTTCTTGAGCTTGAACCCTTAATCCTGAGTTCTCCCTTTTTAATTCTTCAAGAGTAACCATAAGTCTTTCACATTCTATCTCTTTTACCTTTGACTGTTCAATCATACCTTCTTCAACTCTTCTTGCCTTTTCAACCTTATCTCTCAAGTCAGAGAGATCTTGTAGAAGCTTTATCTTACATCTCTCATCTTCTTGTATTTGAGCCTTCAATTCTAAATTCTCCCTTTTCAATTCAACAAGTTCCTTAAGAGTGGCTTCCTCTTTTTCTTTTTCTAAATCTTCCTCTTCTTTTAATTGGTCTTCAATAGGAGTATTTTCTTCTAATACTGAAAGTAGAGTTTTTTCTTCATACCTATTTTGATTGTCCCTATTATCCTTTCTTGAACCAACCTCTAGGATTTCATTTTTGAGAATATCATCTTCATCTTCACTACTACTAAACCCATTGCAATAACCTGCATCATGACCGAGTTGACCACAAACAAAATATTCTTCACCTTCTTATGGACAATAAGTTGCATGGTGACCTGTATTCCTACATCTGGTACAAAACTTTATCAACCTATGATCTTTTCTCCATTGCTTGATTCATCTCTTGAATCTATTTCCACTTTTCCTCCCAAAACAACAATATCAAATTCATCTTCATTTTCTTTCATGACCATGTGTGTTCTTTTCTTCTTGTATCTCATGGTTCTACCTTTGCCTTTCTTTGCCATTTGTGTTCTTGTAAGATCTTCCTTCAAGATGTTAAACCTTTTTCGAAGGAACCAACTCTGATACCAATTGAAGAACACAAGCTTATACTAAGAGAGGGGGTGAACAGTATAAGACCACTTTTTACTTTTCTTTCCAACAATATTATTTAAAGTAAATATATCAATATCAATAGCAATAACCAAATCAATGCACAAATCATCACACACAATAGAGACACCAATTTAACGTGGTTCACCCAATGTGGGCTACTCCACGAAGAAAATATTTCACTAAAATTTTCTCAATAAATATCTTAGGAATCCTTTCCCTATTACAATGTTTATGGATCTCTATCCAAAGGAGATACCAATCCCCTAAATCAAGTTCATGGATCTCTATCCATAGGAGAACTCCTTTCTCCTCTTCTCTAGTTGGTGATCTTCTAGAAGAACTGCTACCTCTACTACATTGGCTAATGGATCTCTATCCACTAAAGACTCTTGTCCTCACTCAAAATACCTATCCTCACTACCCTGGCTAATGGATCTCTATCCACTAGAGACTGTCATCCTCTATAATCTATCACCTCCAAAGCTTACACTCAACTCTATCTCAAATCTATACTAAACATAGTCCATCGATCTAGCACAAATCTATCCTCAATATCTATCTCTAGTCTAGCACAAATCTATCCTCAAATCTACACCAAAATCTATCCTCAAATTTATACTAAACATAGTCCTTTGGTCTAGCATAAATCAGTCCTCAATCTCTATCCTCAAGCCTTAACTCAAAGCTTGACTCAATATCAAATCAACTCTATTGGATCTCCCCAAACCTTAACTCAAGGTTTGAAAATCAATCAAAAAACTTTGCTAGGTCTTCCCCAAACCTTAACTCAAGGTTTGAACAAATCAATCAATCAACTCTAATCTCAAGCCTTCTCAAAGACTTGTCTCAAATCTACCTTGTAAGCTTTCACAAAATCTCACACCAATTAGTCTACAAGTCCTCTCTAGAACTTGTCCAATATACTCAATAAGTCCTCTCAAGAACTTAACCAAATCTGCTCAATAAGTCCTCTCAAGAACTTAACCAAATCTGCTCAATAAGTCCTCTCAGAACTTAACCAATCTCATAATCCTCTCAAGAACTTAACCAAATATTTAATTTTTTATTTTCTCAATAATCCTCTCAATAACTTAACCAAATCTGCTCTCAATATGTATTGTAAGCTTCCACAAAAGCTTACTCAAATCTTTCCACAAGTCTTCTCAAAGACTTGCCTCAAATCTGCTCAACAAGTCCACACTAGAACTTGTCCAATCTCATAGAAACATAAAGAGAATTGTTAGAGACTCAATATGCTCTATACTCATCACAATGCTCAAACACTTTCAATCACTCTTTTAGAAACATACAGAGAATTGTTAGAGACTCAATATGCTTCAACTCAATCACTTTCTCAATTCAATTTAGAATATAGAATAGTTTGTTTTATGGAACTTGAACAATCACTTCACACATCCACTTGACTAGGCTCAACCAACTCTACTCAACCAATCACTCAATGAAATAATCCTTGCTCACAAACCCTAGTCCAAGCATATGATCACCAACTCAAAATATTTCCAACAATGCTCAACAACAAATCTCACATAACAATGATAACCCTAGTTCAAGTTCTTTGCTCAACAACTCACTTCAACAACAATGCTCATAAAACAACTCTCACATAACAATGATACTCATGTTATTTTCAAACCCTAGTTCAAGTTCTTACTCAACAACTCCTTCAACAAGAATTTCAAACCCTAGTTCTTTGCTCAACCAATGGCTTCAACAACAATGCTTATAAAACAAGGTTTTAATAACAACTCTTTATTCTAGAAAACCTTGAAGCATTAACTCAAACACACTCAATAAGGAAGCCCTAATCAATTCCTTTTCACTCCAAACTTATTTTCAGAAAACCAATCAATCAACTCAACTATGGAAGAATGTGCTCATACCTTTTCTTGATGATGAAGGAACCTCAAATATCTGCCACAACCACAAACACTTCTATGCCAAACTCAAAGAGGTTAGAAGATAAATCTCTCTCACAATGTAATGCAAAAACTCAATTACACCTTATCACTCCATCTTTAAAAACAACCATCAACATACATAAAATATTTGTCCAATAACACCTTATAATCTCCCAATTAAAATAAATTTAACATCCACCAAAAATTAACTCAAAAACCTCTTTAATTAGATTTAATGGCAAAAAGAACTTTGGCAAAAATCAAATCCACTTTCCTTATAAATCCAATAACATAAATTAATTACCAAGCAAGCAACCTTTCATATACCCTTATAACTCCAAATAACACCTTAAGAAAAATATTAGGCAAATAAAATATTTAATTAAAAGTACCTTTGCCACTTGTGGGATTCGAACCCACAACCACCGCCTCCTCGTGCACCCTAGCCGTGGGCTTGACCACCGCATGTGCTAGGCACATGCTTGGAAGGCTAAGAGCACCACGTGCTCTTTCTTCCCAAGCCTGGCACTCTAAAAAGCATGTGCCAAAATATTTCCACCACGATGCTCAAGACAAACACGCCAACAACCTCCACGCAAATCGATCATGGTCACTTCCACTCCAAACGCTCTCGCAAAATGCGCACTACCAATGGACCACACTGTCCAATGGGAGTGAGGCCTTAAGCCCTCCCCACTAGTCTTCTTCCTGGCGCTAAAAGACAAAATGATTCTTGTCTTCTTCCTCAACGATTTGCATGAAATAAACTTTGCTCGGTCGCTTGAATATTAATCGATGAAGGTAAGGTTTGAATGCCCCTTTGGCATGGCATTTATACATGAAATCCACCATTTGACTTAGACATCGATGCTCCACTAAATTTGATGATGTCGGTGGGAAAAGACAATTGCAATTTAAATTTAAACTTTGCCAACCTTACCATAAGGTAATTTAATTAAATTATAAATTAATTAATAATATTATTAATTAATATAATTAAGTTATAATTAATTTAATAACCAAAAGGATTATTAAATTAAATTACAAATTAATATATAATTAAATTATTATAATTAATTTAATTCCTTAGGCCTCTCCATAGGTTTTAAGAAAAACCTTTTATTTTTCCATCAATGGTTTTGAGAAAAACCATTTAAATCATGCTTTACATAAAGCTCTTTTGGAACCAATCAAAATGCAATCCTTCTTAGAACCTTTTGACATCAATGACAACTAATATTCCTCAAAATTTCCAACAATCTCCCCCTTTGTCATTGATGGTAACCCAAACTCTTTTTACTAAAAACTTAACCTTTCCTGGGTTCTGCTCCCCCTGGGACATTGCTCCCCCTAGCTCAAATCTCTCCTTGTTGCTCAAATACCAAATATCTCCCCCTTACTCAAATATCTCCCCCTTTGACATCAATGGCAAAGGGTCACCTTTGGGGCTCGGGGCTAAGAATGAGCCTCTTAGCTTAGCCCCTCCCCCACCTCCTCATGAGATGGTTAATTCTGGGGTGGGAGTATTTCTACTCCTAGAAAACATTGGTCTTTACCTTTATCTTCTTTTCTTCTTATCTGATCCTTCTGATTCCTTTGATTGTTCCTTTCCATGTCCATGTTCCTATTCTTGTTCATATCCATATTCTTGTTCCTATTCATATCCATGTTCTTGTTCATATTCATATCCACATTCTTGTTCATGTTCATATCCATGTTCTCCTGTTCCTATTCTTTTCATATCCATGTTCATGTTCCTATTCATGTTCATGTTCCTGTTCATACTTGATTCTAGAATGTCTGCTCTACACCACTTTATTGTGTGACCATCATTATTGCACTTATAACACTTAATGTTATTATTCCTTGGAGGTGCAAATGTCTTAGGATTTCTCCTAGTGAAGCCATATCCTCTTCTATCATGAACCCTGCAATTCATTGCCTTGTGACCAAATTGATTACATGAGTAGCAATACCCATGGAAAAGCTGTTTGTTCCCATATTCCTATCTTTCATGTGTCCTACACTATGAAGCCATGTGCCCAAACCTGTGACATGAGAAACATCTTCCATTGAAGTTTCCTTGCCTTGACCTCATTGGTCTCTTAGTCTCTCTTAACCTATTCTGATTGTTGTTCCATCTGTTTCTTACTTGTGCATTGTTCCTTTCCTTGTTGAAATTTCTATTGTCCAACTTATCCTTAGAAGTCTCACTCTCTCTTTTACTTACTTATTTTCTGAAGCTTCTTTCCTTTCTGGTGCTTGAGCTTGACTCTCCTTTTTCTGCTTCATATTTCCTTTGTTCTTCTTTAGAACTAAGTCTTTTGAAGATTTTTTACCCTTTTGGGATATAATTTTTTTCATAATAAAACCCACAAAGTCTTTGAATTTTCCTCAAACTTGTGTAGCTTGTCCTTAGAGCCTTTTACTTCCATCCTTAGTGAAACTATCTCATGCTCTAATCTTTCACACTCTAGATCTTTTGTCTTTAATTTTTTAGCCATACCTTCTTCAATTTTTCTTGCCTCTTCAACCTTGATTTTGAAGTTGGTGAGTTCCTGTAGAAACTTTGCTTTTGCTTTCTCATCTTCTTGAGCTTGAACCCTTAATCCTGAGTTCTCCATTTTTAATTCTTCAAGAGTAACCATAAGTCTTTCATATTCTATCTCTTTTACCTTTGATTGTTCAATCATACCTTCTTCAACTCTTCTTGCCTTTTCAACCTTATCTCTCAAGTCAGAGAGATCTTGTAGAAGCTTTATCTTACATTTCTCATCTTCTTGTATTTGAGCCTTCAATTCTAAATTCTCTCTTTTCAATTCAACAAGTTCCTTAAGAGTGGCTTCCCCTTTTTCTTTTTTTAAATCTTCCTCTTCTTTTAATTGGTCTTCAATAGGAGTATTTTCTTCTAATACTGAAAGTAGAGTTTCTTCTTCATACTTATTTTGATTGTCCCTGTTATCCTTTCTTGAACCAACCTCTAGGATTTCATTTTCAAGAATATCATCTTCATCTTCACTACTACTAAACCCATTGCAATAACCTGCATCATGATCGAGTTGACCACAAACAAAATATTCTTCACCTTCTTGTGGACAATAAGCTGCATGGTGACCTGTATTCCTACATCTGGTACAAAACTTTATCAATATGATATTTTCTCCATTGCTTGATTCATCTCTTGAATCTATTTCCACTTTTCCTCCCAAAACAACAATATCAAATTCATATTCTTTTTCTTTCATGACCATGTGTGTTCTTTTCTTCTTGTGTCTCATGGTTCTACCTTTGCCTTTCTTTGCCATTTGTGTTCTTGTAAGATCTTCCTTCAAGCTATTAAACCCTTTTCGAAGGAACCGGCTCTGATACCAATTGAAGAACACAAGCTTATACTAAGAGGGGGGTGAACAGTATAAGACCACTTTTTACTTTTCTTTCCAAAATCAATATTAATCAATATAATCAATGGAAATATCAATAGCAATAACCAAAGCAATGCACAAATCATCACACACAATAGAGACACCATAATTTAACGTGGTTCACCCAATGTGGGCTACTCCATGAAGAAAATATTTCACTAAAATTTTCTCAATCAATCTCTTGGGAATCCTTTCCCTATTACAATGTTTATGGACCTCTATCCAAAGGAGATACCAATCCCCTAAATCAAGTTCATGGATCTCTATCCATAGGAGAACTCCTTTCTCCTCTACTCTAGTTGGTGATCTTCTAGAAGAACTGCTACCTCCACTGCACTGGCTAATGGATCTCTATCCACTGAAGACTCTTATCCTCACTCAGAAGACCTATCCTCACTACCCTGGCTAATGGATCTCTATCCACTAGAGACTGTCATCCTCTATACTCTATCACCTCCAAAGCTTACACTCAACTCTATCTCAAATCTATACTAAACATAGTCCATCGATCTAGCACAAATTTATCCTCAATATCTATCTCTGGTCTAGCACAAATCTATCCTCAAATATACACCAAAATCTGTCCTCGAATCTGTACTAAACATAGTCCTTCGGTCTAGCACAAATCAGTCCTCAATATCTATCCTCAAGCCTTAACTCAAAGCTTGACTCAATCTCAAATCAAATTTATTGGATCTGCTCCAAACCTTAACTCAAGGTTTGAACAAATCAATCAATCAACTCTATTGGATCTACCCCAAACCTTAACTCAAGGTTTGAACAAATCAATCAATCAACTCTACTCTCAAGCCTTCTCAAAGACTTATCTCAAATCTACCTTGTAAGATTTCACAAAATCTCACACCAATTAGTCCTATCTAAACTCCTTTTCAATAAGTCCTCTCAAGAACTTAACCAAATTTGCTCAATAAGTCCTCTCAAGAACTTAACCAAATCTGCTCAATAAGTCCTCTCAAGAACTTAACCAAATCTCTCAATAAGTCCTCTCAAGAACTTAACCAAATCTGCTCAATAAGTCCTCTCAAGAACTTAACCAAATCTGCTCAATAAGTCCTCTCAAGAACTTAACCAAATCTACTCTCAATCTGTATTGTAAGCTTCCACAAAAGCTTACTCAAATCTATCCACAAGTCTTCTCAAAGACTTACCTCAAATCTGCTCAACAAGTCCACACTAGAACTTGTCCAATCTCATAGAAACATAAAGAGAATTGTTAGAGACTCAATATGTTCTATACTCATCATAATGCTCAAACACTTTCAATCACTCTTTCAGAAACATACAGAGAATTTTTAGAGACTCAATATGCTTCAACTCAATCACTTTCTCAATTCAATTCAAAATATAGAATAGTTTGTTTTATGGAACTTGAACAATCACTTCACACATCCACTTGACTAGGCTCAACCAACTCTACTCAACCAATCTCTCAATGAAATAATCCTTGCTCACAAACCCTAGTCCAAGCATATGATCCCCAACTCAAAATATTTCCAACAATGCTCAACAACAAATCTCACATAACAATGATACTCATTCTTTTCAAACCCTAGTTCAAGTTCTTTGCTCAACAACTCACTTCAACAACAATGCTTATAAAACAACTCTCACATAACAATGATACTCATGTTCTTTTCAAACCCTAGTTCAAGTTCTTCACTCAACAACTCACTTCAACAACAATGCTTACAAAACAACTCTTGTTCAAACCCTAGTTCTTTGCTCAACCAATGGCTTCAACAACAATGCTTATAAAACAAGGTTTTAATAACAACTCTTTATTCCAGAAAACCTTGAAGCATTAACTCAAACACACTCAATAAGGAAGCCCTAATCAATTCCTTTTCACTCCAAACTTATTTTCAAAAAACCAATCAATCAACTCAACTATGGAAGAATGTGCTCATACCTTTTCTTGATGATGAAGGAACCTCAAATATCTGCCACAACCACAAACACTTCTATGCCAAACTCAAAGAGGTTAGAAGATAAATCTCTCTCACAATGTAATGCAAAAACTCAATTACACCTTATCACTCCATCTTTAAAAACAACCATCAACATACATAAAATATTTGTCCAATAACACCTTATAATCTCCCAATTAAAATAAATTTAACATCCACCAAAAATTAACTCAAAAACCTCTTTAATTAGATTTTAATGGCAAAAAGAACTTTGGCAAAAATCAAATCCACTTTCCTTATAACTCCAATAACATAAATCAATTATCAACAAACAATTATAAAAAAAAAAACTATTAATTACCAAGCAAGCAACCTTTCATATACCCTTATAACTCCAAATAACACCTTAGGAAAAATATTAGGCAAATCAAAATATTTAATTAAAAGTACCTTTGCCACTTGTGGGATTCGAACCCACAACCACCGCCTCCTCGTGCACCCTAGCCATGGGCTTGACCACCGCATGCACTAGGCACACGCTTGGAAGGCTAAGAGCACCATGTGCTCTTTCTTCCCAAGCCTGGCACTCTAAAAAGCATGTGCCAAAATATTTCCACCACGGTGCTCAAGACAAACACGCCAACAACCTCCACGTGAATCGATCGTGGTCACTTCCACTCCAAACGCTCTCGCAAAATGCACACTGCCAATGGACCACACTTTCCAATGGGAGTGAGGCCTTAAGCCCTCCCCACTAGTCTTCTTCCTGGCGCTAAAATACAAAATAATTCTTGTCTTCTTCCTCAATGATTTGCATGAAATAAACTTTGCTCGGTCGCTTGAATATTAATCGATGAAGGGTAAGTTTTGAATGCCCCTTTGGCATGGCATTTATACATGAAATCCACCATTTGACTTAGACTTCGGCGCTCCACAAAATTTGATGATGTCGGTGGGAAAAAGACAATTGCAATTTAAATTTAAACTTTGCCAACCTTACCATAAGGTAATTTAATTAAATTATAATATTAATTAATATAATTAAGTTATAATTAATTTAATAACCAAAAGGACTATTAAATTAAATTACAAATTAATATATAATTAAATTATTATAATTAATTTAATTCCTTAGGCCTCTCCATAGGTTTTAAGAAAAACCTTTTATTTTGCCATCAATGGTTTTGAGAAAAACCATTTAAATCATGCTTTACATAAAGCTCTTTTGGAACCAATCAAAATGCAATCCTTCTTAGAACCTTTTGACATCAATGACAACTAATATTCTTCAAAATGTCCAACAATATCCCCCTTTTCATTGATGGCAACCCAAATTCTTTTTACTAGAAACTTAACCTTTCATGGGTTCTGCTCCCCCTGGGACATTGCTCCCCCTGGCTCAAATCTCTCCTTGTTGCTCAAATACCAAATATCTCCCCGTTACTCAAATCTCCCCCCCTTTGACATCAATGGAAAATGGTCACCTTTGGGTCTCGGGGCTAAGAATGAGCCTCTTAGCTTAGCCCCTCCCCCACCTCCTCATGAGATGGTTAATTTCATGGTGGGAGTATTTCAACTCCCAAAAAACATTGGTCTTTACCTTTGTCTTCTTTTCTTCTTATCTGATCCATCTTATTCCTCTGACTATTCCTTTCCATGTCCATGTTCATGTTCCTTTTCATATCCATATTCTTGTTCCTATTCATATCCATGATCTTGTTCCTATTCATATCCACATTCTTGTTCCTGTTCCTATCCATGTTCCTGTTCCTGTTTCTGTTCATATCCATGTTCCTGTTCCTATTCCTGTTCCTGTTCATGTTCTTGTTCATACTTAATTTTGGAATGTCTGATCTACACCACTTTATTGTGTGATCATCATTATTGCACTTATAACACTTAATGTTATTATTCCTTGGAGGTGCAAATGTCTTAGGATTTCTCCTAGTGAAGCCATATCCTCGTCTATCATGAACCCTGCAATTCATTGCCTTGTGACCAAATTGATTACATGAGTAGAAATACCCATGGAAAAGATTTTTGTTCCATATTCCTATCTTTCATGTGTCCTACACTGTGAAACCATATGCCCAAACCTGTGACATGAAAAACATCTTCCATTGATTTTTTCTTGTCTTGACCTCATTGGTCTCTTAGTCTCTCTTCACCTATTCTAATTGTTGTTCCATCTGTATCTTATTTGTGCATTGTTCCTTTCCTTTTTGAACTTTATATTGTCCAACTTATCCTTAGAAGTCTCACTTCTCTTTGATTCTTATTTTCTAAAGCTTATTTCCTTTTGGTGCTTGAGATTTATTCTCCTGTTCTTCCTTTTTCTTTTCAAAACAACTGTTTTGAAAATTAAAAAAAAAAACATATTTTTCGGGTACCAAATCACCTCAACCCATACCTCGACTTTCAACCACTTCATATTTTTTCAAAACCCGTAGACCACAAACAAAACATTCTTCACCTTCTTGTGGACAATACATTGCATGGTGACTTGTATTCCTACATATGGTACAAAAATTTATCAACCTGGTTATATCTCCATTGCTTGATTCATATCTTAAATATATTTCCATTCTTCCTCCCAAAACAACAAGATTGAATTTATCTTCCTTTTCTTTCATGACCATGTTTGTTCTTTTCTTCTTGTGTCTCATGGTTCTACTTTTACCTTTCTTTGCAATTTGTGTTCTTGCAAGATCTTCCTTCAAGCTGTTAAACCATTTTTGAATGAACTGGCTCTAATACCAATTGAATAACACAAGCTTATACTGAGACGAGGGGTTAACTGTATAAGACCAATTTTTACTTTTATTTCCCAAACATTATTAATAAATATAATCAATGGACGTATCAATAGCAATAACTAAAGCAATGCACAAATCATCACACACAATAGAGACACCATAATTTACATGGTTCACCCAATGTGGGCTACTCCATGGAGAAAATATTTCACTAAAATTTCCTCAATCAATCTCTTGGAAATCCTTTCCCTATTACAATGTTTATGGACCTCTATCCAAAGGAGATACCAATACCCTAAATCAAGTTCATGGATCTCTATCCACAAGAGAACTCCTTTCTTCTCTGCTTTAGCTAGTGATCTTCTAGAAGAACTACTGCCTCGACTGCACTGGCTAATGGATTTCTATTCATTGAAGACTCTTGTCCTCACTTAGAAGACCTATCCTCACTGACCTGGCTAATGTATCTCTATCCACTAGAGACTATCATCCTCTATACTCTACCACCTCTAAATCTTGCACTCAGCTCTATCTCAAATTTGTACTAAACACAGTCCATCGGTCTAGCACAAATTTATCCTCAATATCTGTCTCTATTCTGGCACAAATCTATCCTAAAATCTACACCAAAATCTATCCTCGAATCTATACTAAACATAGTCCTTTGGTCTAGCACAAATAAATACTCAATATCTATCCTCAAGCCTTAACTCAAAGATTGACTCGATCTCAAATCAACTTTGCTGGATCTGCCCCAAACATTAACTCAAGGTTTGAACAAATAAATCAATCAAATCTGTTGGATCTACCCCAAACCTTAACTCAAGGTTTGAACAAATCAATCAATCAACTCTACTGGATCTACCCCAAAACTTAACTCAAGGTTTGAACAAATCAATCAATCAACTTTGCTCTCAAGCCTTCTCAAAGACTTGTCTCAAATCTACCTTGTAAGCTTTCACAAAAGCTCACACCAATTAGTCTATAAGTCCTATCTAGAACTTGTTCAATTTTCTCAATAATTCTTCTTAAGAACTTAACCAAATCTGCTCAATAAGTTCTCTCAAGGACTTAACCAAATATGCTCAATAAGCCCTCTCTAGGACTTAACCAAATTTTCTGAATAAGTCCTCTCAAGAAATTAACCAAATCTACTCAATAAGTCCTCTCTAGTACTTAACCAAATCTGCTCAATAATTTCTCTCAAGAACTTAACCAAATATGTTCAATAATTCCTCTCTAGGACTTAACAAAATCTGCTCAATAAGTCCTCTTAAGAACTTAATCAAATCTGCTCACAATTTGTATTGTAAGATTCCACAAAAGCTTACTCGAATCTGTCCACAAGTCTTCTCAAATAATTACCTCAAATCTACTCAATAAGTCCACACTATAACTTTTCCAATCTCATAGAAACATAAAGAGAATTGTTAGAGACTCAATATGTTCTATACCCATCATAATGCTCAAACAATTTCAATCACTCTTTCAGAAACATATAGAGAATTGTTAGAGACTCAATATGCTTCAACTCAATCACTTTCTCACTTCAATTCAGAATATAGAATAGTTTGTTTTATGTAACTTGAACAATCACTTCACACATCCACTTGACTAGGCTCAACCAACTCTACTCAACCAATCACTCAATGAAACAATCCTTCCTTACAAACCCTAGTCCAAGTATATAAACACCAACTCAAAATATTTCCAACAATGTTCAACAACCAATCTCACATAACAATGATACTCATGTTATTTTCAAACCTTATTTCAAGTTCTTGACTCAACAACTCACTTCAACAATAATTCTTACAAAATAACTCTCACATAACAATGATACTCATGTTCTTTTCAAACCCTAGTTCAAGTTCTTGACTCAACAACTCACTTCAACAATAATGCTTACAAAACAACTCTCACATAACAATGATACTCATGTTATTTTCAAACCCTAGTTCTTTGCTCAACCAATGACTTCAACAACAATGCTTATAAAATAAGGTTTTAATAACAACTCTTTATTCTAGAAAACCTTGAAGCATTAACTCAAACACACTCAATGAGGAAGCCCTAATAAATTCCTTTTCACTCCAAACTTATTTTCAAAAAACCAATCAATCAACTCAACTATGGAAGAATGTGCTCATACCTTTTTATTGATGATGAAGGAACCTCAAATATCTGCCACAACCACAAACACTTCTATGCCAAACTCAAAGAGGTTAGAAGATAAATCTCTCTCACAATGTAATGCAAAAACTCAATTACACCTTATCACTCCATCTTTAAAAACAACCATCAACATACATAAAATATTTGTCCAATAACACCTTATAATCTCCTAATTAAAATAAATTTAACATCCACCAAAATTAACTCAAAAACATCTTTAATTAGATTTAATGGCAAAAAGAACTTTGGCAAAAATCAAATCCACTTTCCTTATAACTCCAATAACATAAATTAATTACCAAGCAAGCAATCTTCCATATACCCTTATAACTCCAAATAACATAAATTAATTACCAAGCAAGCAACCTTTCATATACCCTTATAACTCCAAATAACATAAATTAATTACCAAGCAAGCAACCTTTCATATACCCTTATAACTCCAAATAACACCTTAGGAAAAACATTAGGCAAATCAAAATATTTAATTAAACGTACCTTTGCCACTTGTGGGATTCGAACCCACAATCATCGCCTCCTTGTGCACCCTAGCCATGGGCTTGACCACCGCCTATACTAGGCACATTATTGGAAGGCTAAGAGCACCACGTGCTCTTTCTTCCCAAGCCTGGTGCTCTAAAAAGTGTGTGCCAAAA
>JAQPPZ010009491.1:0-23946 GCA_028583015.1 Wollemia nobilis
TTCTCATCCCTATTGGGTGTCCAACCAGAACAATTTGATCAGTTGGCAGAGAATTTTAGTTGAACTTAATAGGTATGCAATCATATAGGATGATTCCAAAGATCGTTTGATTTGGAGCAGGGAAGCTAAAGGTGACTTTACTATGAAATCTACTTATTCCTTCCTTCTCCTGGAAGATGATGCCCTTTTCCAGTGAATAATTTTTGGATTAAAAGACAAATCCCAAAGATCAATATTTATTTTTGGCTGGAGGCTCAAAATAAAATACTTTCTTTGGAGAATATTTGAAAGAGGGGTCGCATTATGGTGAACATATGTTATCTATGCAAATCGGACTGGGAATCTATGCAACATGTGCTCCTCAGCTACCCATTCACATGGCAGGTATTTTTATTTATTTTTAATTGGTTTAACATTTATTGGGTGTTTCTAGGTACGTTGATGGACAACATCCTTCAATGGTGTTCGTCGTTCATGTCCCAATGACTATCTTGGTTGTGGAAAATTATGCTTCCCCATGCATGGTGGGGGTGTGGAAAGAACATAATACCCATGCTTTTAATGATGTTGAGATCAATGTTGTTAGGGTGGGTACTAAGATCATTAACAGAGCGTCGAAGAATGTCTTGGCTGCCTTTGTGGGTAAACGACCCAAGGTGCCCTCCTCCTTCGATGAAGTTGATTTGGAATTTAAATTGGGTTGGAGCACTCTTCCTCGGGCCTCCCTAAACTTGACCCTAAAGCAAGAATTAAGTGGGCCCATCTGGCTCTCATTTGACTGAAACTCAACTTTGATGGGGCCTCAAAGGGTAACCTCGGTAAGGCTGGAGCAGGTGGTGTTGTGTGAAATGAGAATGGTGACATCCTCATGGCATTTGCTGAACTTATTGATTCCCAATCTTCACACTTCATGGAGGCTCATGTAGCTTATATGGAGGTGAAATTGTTAGTGGGTGCTGACTATCAGAATGTGGAAATCGAAGATGACTCTTTGAACATAATCAAGATGCTCAAAGGGGAGTGTACACCTAGCTAGAATTTTTTCAATATTATTGCCGAATCTAGGATATTATTGTACACTTTTGAAAAGGTGTACATTCACCATGTGTTCCATGAAGGAATGCACTAGCCAATATGTTGGCCAACTGTGGTGTCCATTGTGCTACTTTTTTGGTGTGGGAAAATTATATCTCGAATGACACAGTCTCCCTTGCTAGGAAATAGGCTCATGATGCTTTGTTTTTGTAAGGAGGATTCGGACATCCCTTTGGCTCTCGTTGAAAGGGGTGTTTGGTCTCACTTTGCCCTTTGACCGAATTTTGTTAGAGTTTGTTTTACCTTCAAAGAATTGTGCTTTTCGAAGTTCTCTCTAAAATCATTATGGTTATTAGGAATTAAACTCTCTCGATTATTCCTAATAGGTATAATATTTTGGAGATTGTTATTATGGTTGAGAGTTTGGCTATATGTATAAGGTTGTGGGGACCCTTTCAAAACCCTCTCTTTAAATTAATACCAAAAAAATATATATTGTACGACGGGTTAATATCGTATGGAAATTAGAACGGTTTGATTATTTAATACCTTAAGATTGTTGACTATTAATTTAAAAAAAGACTAACCGTATCTTGACATTGTCATAAAATGAAAATAGTTGACTAATATAAAGGAATAGGAGTGGTAAAAATTTATTTATTTTAAATGATCAAGGTTGGATTGTTTTCAACACTTAGTTCTATTTAAGAATAGGAATGTTAAGATTCATTTATTTAATTAGATTAAGGTTGTTTTCAACCGTTAGCTCTATTTAAGAAAATGAATGTAAAGATTCATTTATTTAATTAGATTAAGGTTAGCTTGATTTTTATAATATAAAATGGTTGACAATTTTAAGGAAAAAGAGAATGGGCATATTCCTATTATTTACTTTGATCAAAGTGGACTTGAATTTTATCATATGAAGCTAGATAACTATTGTAAGGAAGAAAATGGTATAGGTTTAATTATTTAATTAAATTGAGGTTGGTTTAATTTTTTCATAAGAGTAGTTAGGTTAAGAAAAGGAATGGTAATGGTTTTATTATTATTATGTTTAGGTAGGATTTTGGCTGTTTAAGGTAAATTTAGGTAGAATTGTTCTAAATTAATTAAGGTAGA
Source organism: Wollemia nobilis (assembly GCA_028583015.1). Lineage (NCBI taxonomy): Eukaryota > Viridiplantae > Streptophyta > Pinopsida > Araucariales > Araucariaceae > Wollemia > Wollemia nobilis. The sequence continues at coordinate 2,158 of JAQPPZ010009491.1, forward strand.
AATGTACTAAATAAATTGGATAGGATTTAAATGAGTGACCATGTGTGAGATTTGATTATATACTTTTCAATATAATCTAATTTATGAAAGCAAGTTAGCATTATGAATTGAAAAAATAGCTTAAATTGTAATGCCATATAAAGGGAACGTTCATGCGGAAGTAAAGGCATTATGAGGTACCTTGAACTATTGATGGAACCAAATTTGCACTTATGAATTAAAGGATTAATTTATAATGCACCAACATAGATGATAGGAAAAATTTGATGTAGACGCAAGGCATTATGGGGTGTTGTTGGTCATCAAATCTTCCTAGGAAAGGATTTTGAGTAAGTGTATGTGCCCTAGACCTGGACCAACATTGAAAGGCCGAAGGGAAGAGATGCCCCTCATGCCAATATTCAGAGAAAGGTTGGCTTCTATACTAAACTACTTGGGTGTTTGAAGATAAGGGTGTAGGAAAGAGATAAAAGGAGTTAGGGTTAGAGAAATCGGTGATTTAATGTGGGAGAGAACAGGAAGCATGATCACTAACTGACAACTTGAATGGAAGCAAATAACACCAAGAATAAATGAAAGAAATGCAATATCAACCTTCCTACATATCCTCCAGGCGAGTTTCAGGGTATAGTCCTTGATCGCACATCGGATGTAGGGTTCAACTTTCTTGGTATACAAATGAAGAAAGACAAAAGAATCAAGCACAGAAGGCAGCATAAAAGAAAGCTAATAAGACATTTTTCCACTCCTATGTATCCTTCAGAATGAGTTTTAGGGTACAGTTCCCGATCGCACACCGGACGTAGGGTTCAGCTTTCTCAGTATGCATGCGAAGATAGACAAAAGAATCAAGCATAGAAGATAGCATAAAAGAGAGAAATGAAGCACAAAGGTCTTTAGTATTAATCATAGGACATCAAGTTATAACAGTTTTATCCCTTTTAAACAATACAATGCCTAGGTTTTTATAGAAGACCCGACCCTCTGGGTCATAATTACATAGCAAAGAGAAGTACACCCTCGAGCCCTGAGAATTCGACTTCTCGAGGCTCTCATGATCGAGCTCTCAAATTCGTTATCAAAACTGGTAACTATGACCAGGTCAATCATGGAAATATGCATTGATGAGTCATCTAGACGTCCTTGGTCTCTGGATACGGTGCTCGAGTGGCCGCCATGCTTGTCGGGTTCTCCATCATGGCCTGATACTTCATTTTCGATTTCCAAAAATGAGCAACAAGCTTATTGGGCACAAAAAATGTATTTATGAGGCACTTGAACTCCTTGGGAAAACACCCAGCTTGGAATATGTGCCCTTGAAGTGCTTCCCTAAGTATTCGTTCACAAATTCACTTCGCAATGGTTCTGATCTGAAGCAATAACTTCTCCTTGGTTTGTACTTCACAAAATTGAGCTTCACAAAACTGCTTTAGGGGTGAGGAGCGCTGAAGCATATTCACTTCACAAAATGGGCCTCTTCGTCTTTGCCACTTCGCTGACTAAATTGCTTCGCTAACGTCTTAAAGAAATGCTTCACTGCGATCCTCTTTCGAAACTGTGGTTCAGGAAGATTTCGGCCGAAGCAATTGTCTTCAAAATATGTTGCATTCTTTCACTTCGGGTAGAAGTACTTCGCACAAAATTAGCCGAAGCAAATGCTTCGCAATGACTTTTGGCGAAGTAAAAATGATTCGCTGATGGAGGGGCCCGAAGTGAGTGCTTCGAAAACTTTTTGGCGAAGTACTTTCAATGCTCTTTCGAGTCTCGCTTCGCTAGTTTTCTGGCCAAAGTGGCTGATGGAAATGCTTCGGGCCCGAAGTAGTTTTATTGTTCTTTCTTTGTATTTTACTTCGGCAACACCGCTTTGCAAAAATCTCGCCCGAAGTGGCTGCTGGAAATGCTTCGGGCCCGAAGTAGTTTTCTTGCCTTAGCCAATTTGAACCATGGTCTGGACCTTCCTTCTTTGGTGAAGTTGTTCTTTTGAATGTCACTTCGCTCAACTTTCACCCGAAGTAGTGGTTTGAAGTGCTTCGGGCCCGAAGTTCTTCACTACCCTTGTATTCTTCTTCGACAATACTATTTCGCAAAATTTTCACTTGAAGTAGTGCTGGAAACGCTTCGGGTGCGAAGCTCTTCTCATTTTCCTTCAACAAAGTTCTTTTCTCTAGCCCTTTTGATAGCGAAGCTCTTTCTTTTCTCTTTTATATACAAAGGGGTGGCATTGAAAGCCAAAATTGCTGCAAATAAAAATAACAAAGAAAAACTTCACAAAACACTGTACAAAATTTGATTTCCTTTTCTACCCCTTGAGAAATTTGACAAAATTGTCAACATTCTTTGTGGCTCGTGGGGCAACGAGCTCGTCTCGGTGGGAGAACCCCTAGCTTTGATCCATTGGGCTAGATTCCTCTCCAGATCCTTCTCCCCGTTCTCCCTCTGGGAGTGTCTCCGTAGCTGGTTCTCCTTCTCCTGCTACTTCTTCTTCCTCCTCTGCTCCTTCGTCTACTGACATGGCCTCCTGCTGTGGTGATGGGATGAGACGGTCATGGATTCTCTTCATGGTTCGGTGAACGTGAGCCCAGACCCCTTTCTAAAATGGTTCTTGGTCTTCGAGTGCCTTGACCAAAACATGGAACCGATCAATCTGCCTTATGTCGACGTGTTTGATTCTTGCACCTAGGTCATTCAAAAAAGCCATGATTCTACAGTGTCTCAGGATGAATTCAGTGACTTGTCCCTCTGTGACTGGCTCTTCCCACTCATCCATTTTTGAGATGTCATTTTCAAAATGGAGCCACGTCGGCTTAAGTTCTTCCTAGGTGAGAAGGTTATCATAATCGTCTATGAAACTCGGGAAACCCAAGGAAGAAAGGTCTTGGAAGTAACTCATTGATGTGCGTTGCTCCTGCTCAAATATATCTAGGAGGTCCTTTGCCTTTTGCACTTTCTTTACCTTGGAGAAGAAGGCGCAAATAGTGGCTTGGGCAGTAGACCAATCCCTAGCCATTCGACTCATAGCAGCAACCTGCAGGTCTTGATATCTAATACTTTGGACCTCAAAAGCAAGCTTGAGTCACCTTTTGATTTTCTAGATCACCTCATCTACTATTGGTCCCTTCTTAGCAATGGCATGCTGGGCTTCGATGACATAGATTAAAATCGATAAGGCATTGGAGGCCTGAGATCTAAAACCTTTGAGCAGGTGAGAGCGGATCTCCTTGATTCTGCCCTTGTCGAACAGTTCTAGGTTTGCTTTTTTTAACAATTGCCGTTGGGCCTGCAAGATCTTATTCTCAAGCTCTTTGGCTTTTAGCTCATTTTTGGCCTATTTCCGTGCTTGGTGCTTGGTCGAAGTCTACAATTGTAGGATTTATTGTTTGAGGGTATGTGTTTCTTTTTTCAACAACTTGCACTATTTCTGTGAATCCTCCAGCTCGGAGCGGATCCTAGCCAGCTCTTCTTCCAACTTGATGTTGGCATTTTCTACTTCAAACCTGCATTGATTGGCAATATTTGCATGTGCTCAAAAAGTTTCAACCCTAACATGCATGGATGCAGATTCTTCATCTATATCTAAATGCTCCAAGTCCTTGGTATTCTCCTGGTAATTGTAGTCAGCTGGATTCATTTCATCCAAAGGCTTCTAGACCTTAGGGACCTTCCTAACCTTATGTAACTTTTTGCCCTTCAAGTCGAAGACCGCACATTTTTTGACTTGGGCCAGAGATCGCCCTCTTTTATTTCTTGCCTCCTTCAACATTTTCTTTGTATTTTGTTGAGCTAGGAGTAGCTTCTCGACTAGGGGGCACTCCTTTATTAAAGATAAATCTATTTCAAAAAATGTCGAGTCTCCAGCCAAAGGTGTGAACAAATATAAAGAACTAACAGTGGATGATTCCCTTGATGGCTCGAAGACGGGTGTAGCAGGGGCTTTGGCAAGCGAGACTATGCTTTGAGCTATGGGAGAGTGGGTTACGGGACTTGGTGTTGGGACACTACCTTTGCCTTGACTTGGGATTGAAGGAATGACAACATGGGTAGGTGAAGTGGTTCCAACGGGTCTGTCCTGATTAGACGACTCGGGTGGAGTGGAGCTATGCAGGATTGGACTGGAAATGGGCAGTATCTAAGTGGGTGATTGACCTTGTAGGGGATGGAGAGATTGATGAGGACTTTCAATCGGGACTACCATGGATGTGTCAGAGACCAATTTGAAGCAAAGAGAGTGCATACCTACGTGCCCTCCTGGCAAAGCGGCCGTGGTGACATCTTGGGTGGTTGGCTCTTGTTCCTTTCGGGATTCAACACTCCCGACCTCCACAACTTCTACTTTGAGGTCTCTTTATTGTTGGAGGAGTTCCTCCACATCAATGATATCTATCTTAGGGACCGTCTCAGCACTTGGTGGCCCTGCATCCTCGATATTTGCTTCAACTAGGCCTGATGCAGGTGATTTAGTAGTACTTGTAGGTTTCATGCGAGGTCACTTTGGGTGGTTCGGAGGCACTTGAATTTGCTCCTACATTTTTCTTTTCTTTCTCTCCAACAGTTGCTCTACATATTCAGCACTTGTGTCATGGATCTCTGACAGCTTCTATGGTAGTGCTATAGGCATAGCTTCGGCCCCTAATTCTATTTCTTCCTCCGAGGTATCTTTAGCTCCTCCTGGGCTTTCACCTGACCCTGGGGTAGTCGAGGGAACAAAATCCACAAAGGATATAGACTTCCAAGTTTCGACATTGGTGTCATAAAGAATCGTGAAGTCTTTATCTGATGCTAAGAGTCCATAAGAGTTCACCTTTTGGCGATGGACTCTCATTATCCACCATTCTCAAAGTTTTTCCTTGCTCCAATTCTTTACTTCCTCCTTCAAATCGTCCCTTGCCTTTTTCCAAAATGTGGAGCTTGGAGTCGGGAGGGGGTACTGATCAGGGTCGAACTCGACCTCCATAGGATAGAACTCATGCCATGGAGGCAATGTCCTCATTCTTTCCAAATGCCACTCCAGATATTTTCCATTGGGGTTATTCCTTTGTTCCACAACTTTGGGGTGAGGGCAGATGTGGAAGTTTTTAAATTTTAAATGATCCCTCATCACGCCCAAAGGATCATAGAGCCATTGCTGAGGAATCTATAGTAGGCCAAAATTGGCAAGATTTTCCTCCAAGAAAATGTTCTATTTTAGGGAAAAGACTTCGATTACACCCATCCTGAAGGGGAAGTCACAGGTATGTGCCCACTTCGGTCATGACCGTATACTGCATTTGTAGAGTCGCTCTGTCGAGCGACTTCCAATGCAAACTGATATTCAGAGGGGTATATTGGTAACAGGAAGGGATTCCCTATGAAACCGAACAAGCGAATCACCAGTCCCTATGTCAATTGGAAAATGTCCCCCCTCTTTCCTTGCACCACTCTATCTCTTAAATTGAGTGGTACCCGAGGACAAGAACCTTTTAACAGATGCATGGTAGGTCCTAAAAATTGCTGATTAAAAGGATAATAGGACTCTGCCCTCAATAAGAGGGGAGTCCATTGATACACTGGCAAAGGATTTCCATCCTTGTCGCTCGGAGATATGGCGATATGGGGAAACTGCTTATGAACCTGGTAGAAGTACAACCAGACAAGAAAAGAATAGTGTGCGAAGTACTGGCCTATTGCTGAATTCTTCATGCTAGTGAGCCTTGTATGCAGGGTTCGGGCTACCCATTCTGCCCAGTCAAAGAAAACTAATTTGGTGTTCAACCTTGAAGCGTCAGGGGCATAAAACTCCCCTCTAGAAATGCATTCGGCCAAAGACACCTTCCAGGGCCGTACTGAAGCATCTGTTGACAAGCCCGCCACCCATGCAATGATGGAAAAAATATCGATGTTTTTGAAGGCTTCCAAGGGTAAGGGCATCTAGGGCAACTTGTTTGAAGGTAGCCCACTCTTGAGATTCTCACGCAGGAATTTCAATATGTAGCTATTAGAGGTGAATGTCTCCATTTGTTCGCTTAAGATGACATTATGAACTAAATAGCCTTTGGGTGGACCTTGTTGTGGTGCGAAGGATGCTTGTACATCTTCCTTCAGGATGGAAAACAACTTGTGACCCAAAGCGTCTAACACTTGCTTGGACGCAGGTTGGTAATTCTATGCGATAGCGTAGATCAGCTCGAGATAATGGTGATCAAGCAAGGTTAAAAACTAGTAAATCTAGGAGTAATATGCAGCAGCTCTCTTATTTTTTGGGGTGAGTCTGCTTGTCATGAAATCTATGGTGCGTCGGAGATCGGATACACCCTTAGAGAGTTGTGTGTCTCTAATCTTCTCCCACCCATCAATTGGTGGTTCCACAAGTTGTTCTTCCTCTGAGTCATCACCTTCTTCCATTGGCTACTTTTTAGGGCAAGGGGGGAGGCTTAGCTTCTTCGGAGTATGCTTTTTCTCTTCCTTACCCTTTGTTTTTTTAGGGCCTGCAACTTCGGGCTCTTTCCCCTTCTCCTTGGAGTTTTTCTTTCCCATGTTGCAAGTGATAGCGATAGAGTTCTTGATACAGAGGGCTTTAATGTGAATGACCAGATGCAAAGGATAGGAGGATTGCAGAGTATCTGAAGGTTCTTAGTCTAGCTTGAACTGATGAACAAATAACTTCCCTCTTGCTAGGAATTCACATTTTATAACCTAAAAAGGCAACCACCTAAATTTATGGCACCTACTAAAATTAAATTTACACATTGAACGAAAGTGGCTGTCGTATTCTTAAATTGATTTTGCAGTGATGTGGTACATAGGGCTACACGCTTCGATGATTACACTTTGTATTGGAGACGCAAATCACTGCCACCTCATACCTTGGTGCAGGCTTTTCTTTTCCCTTTTTCTAACTAAATTACCTCAAGAAATGCTCGACCACCTTTTGCCTTAAATTTGTCTGTTTCATACTCTTTTCAAGGCTGCTGTCGACACGTTCTTCGAGGAATGTTTCAAATTCTCCACCTCATGCATGGTTGGTTTGGCAAAGTCAAACTTAATGTTAAAAAATGCTTTGCGGTGAACCTTTGGTTTGGACTACCTTTCGATGCTTCGAGCCCAAAGTACTTTCCTTTTTGCCGTGCTGCCACTCTGTTTTGCGAAGGTCGCTTACCAAAGCTTTACCCTTTTGGAAACTGCTTCGCTCACTTCTGCTTCAAAAACTGCCTCGCGAGACCCTCTTAAAATCTACCTCGCAAAACTGCTACCCGAAGTATCTACTAAAAATGCTTCGGTTGCGAAGCTCTCTTTTGTGCCTTTGGTTTGGTCCTTTTGAGAGTAACATACTTCGCGGTGAACCTCCCTACACTTGCTACTTTGCATCAAAAGTCCCCGAAGAGGATTTAGAAGTGGTACTTGGATTTTGCGATCTTGGAACAGGATGTACATACAAATGCAAATTATATACAAAAGTACATATACACACTTTTTTTTTTTTTAGAGAAGAATTGTGTTTTACTTTAGCGGTGAAAAATCTTCAGATGAAGACCATTGACAGAGATCGGAAAAACTTGGCCATCTGCATCTTTGAGGATGAATGAATTGGCCGAGTTCACCTTCATAATTTTGAACGGCCCATCCCAAAAGGCATCTATCTTGTCGTGATTCCTAGGCTTGGATTTCCAGGAGTCCCACTTCCATACCAGATCTCCCACTTTGAATACGCAACCGGATGATTTCTTCTTGAACCAATCCTGGGTGACCTGAGCATGCTTAGTGAAGTTTTGGTAGGCTTCTTCGTGATCTTCCTCTAGTTGTAGCAGCTAAGCTAATCTATTTTCCATTGGGCTAACTCCATCTTCTACCTCTAACAGCTGTAGTGTAGGGATCTCTACATGGATGGGTAAGATGGCCTCCTTGCCGTAGACCAAGGCATAAGGTGAAGTCTTGATTGACTTCTTGACAAAAATTCGATCGGCCCACAAAGCTCGATCTAGAAGGAGGTGCCAAGTCCTTTTTTTTGTCTCTACAAGATTTCTTAGCACCCTCAAAAAAGTCTTATTGGTGGATTCTGCCAATCCATTGCCCTATGATAGTAATTGGAGGATACTTTATGATATACCCCATATCTGTAGAGGAATTCATTGATTCTGGCACCTATGAAACCAGGGCCATTGTTCGTGATGATCTATTTGGGGATGCCGAACCGGGTGATCAATCCTTCTAGGAAGGTGATTACAGTTTCTTGATTTGCATGCTTCATGGGAATTGCTATGGCCCACCTAGTGAAGTAGTCAGTTGCGGTCAGGATGAACTTGTATCCCATGGAAGAGTTCAGAGATACGACTGCTATAAAATCCAAACCCCATTGTTGAAAGGAAGTTTCTACTCGTATCGGTTGGAGGGGCATTGTAGCATTTTTGTTTCAGCCAGCAAACTTTTGACACTGATTGCATTTGCGACAAACTGCGAAGGCATCGATAAAGAGTGTGGGCCAATAATAACCTGCATTGATGATCTTCAACGTCGTTCTCCCTACGAAGTGACCTCCAGATAGTCCTGAATGGAATTCTCCCAGGACTCTCCTTTTATCATCATATTTGATGCACTTGAGAAGGACACCATCAATGTTCCTAAAAAATAGGCCTTCGAGGCACAGAGTGTATCGGGAGGACCGCATCCTGAAATGTCTTTGTTGCGATGCATTTAGATGCGAAGGACATTTGCCAGTGTTGAAGTAGTTGATTATCTCACTAACCCAATCCTTCTCGTCCTCCTCCTGGTTCACGAAGCATCCTTCGAACAGTGCATCATCCCCCTGAGGTTCTGTAGCTTCGGTCGCTACGCTCTTCGCCAATTCTTGACACAATGCATGACCATGAACTAGTTTGGTAGGCTTGATTTCAATGTCAAATTCCTGTATCTTGTTTACCTAACTGGCTCTCTTGCTTCCCAATTCTCCTTGGATGATAAAATTGCGCACATCAGGGTGAATGATGAAAACTATGACTCAACTTTGGGAGATGAACTGCTTGAACTTCCTCAATGATTTCATTACTGCATGCACCTGACGTTCTATGAAATTATATCTTTCTTCATGGGGATTGATCACCTGGCTCAAAAATGTGATGGGGCGCTCCTCACCATCTTGCCCCTTTTGTGTTAGGACAACAACATAGCTCTCGAGCTCTCCTATAGCATACATGATAAAATCCTGACTATAGTCAGGGTTGATTAGGACCGATGCCTGAGTGATTCAGGCCTTAATATCCTCGAGTGCCTCCTTTCTCTCTTTCGTCTAGTTGAATTCAGTACCCTTCTTCAAAATTTCGGACATTGGCTTGATAACTTGGGCAAAATCGGGGACAAACTTCCTTTCGAAGTTAATCTGGCCGAATAAATATTGAAGTCCTTTCTTATCTGCTGGGAGTGGGAGCTTCATTAGAGCCTCAGTTCTGTCAGGATCTACAACGAGTCCCTTTTCTGATATTGTGTGTCCCAGCAACTTTCCTTTACTGACTGCGAATATGGACTTCTTTGTATTGATTGAGATGCCAAACTCTCGATATTTTTCAAAAATTTGTTGTAGATGTACGGGGTGATCCTCCCTTCTTCGGGAGAAAATAGTCATGGCATCTATATAGATGATGATAACCTTATTTAGAAGCTCACCAAAAGCAAGATCCATCACTCTCTGGAAAGTGGCACCAACATTCGAAAGGTCAAATGGCATTCGCTGGTAAGCAAATGTCCCCCATTTGGTGGTGAATGTCATTTTGAGCTAGTCTTCATCTCTAACCCAGATTTGATTGTATCCAAAAAAACCATTGAGTAGAGAGAAGCGTTGAGCTCCAACCATCGAGTGCAAGATCTTATCGATTTGTAGGAGAGGATAGTGGTCCTTGAGGGAAGCCTGATTCAGGTTGCAAAAGTCCAAGCACAACCGTATATCTTCATTCTTTTTTCTAACGAGAAATAGGTTCGTTACCCAAGAAGAATGCTTGATAGGATATATTATCTTTGCCTTGAGCATTTTCAAAATTTTTGCCTTCATCAAGACATCGATTTTTGGATTAATCGGCCTTTGCTTTTGTCGAAAAGGTTTGACCCCCTCCTGTAGTTCGATTGTGTGTTGAACCAGCTACCGATTGTATCCCCTGAGGTCTTGATAAGACCAAGCAATTATGTCAGGATATTCCCTACACAGAGACTGGATCTGTTCTATTTCTTTTGAAGTGCAATCGGTTCCAACTTTTATTGCCATTCGAGGTTCAAGCTCTAAATCTCGATACTGCTTTTCATTAACTTTGAACATGTGAGAGAGTGCTCGATCATTCTGATAAAAGAGGATTTCAAGAGTGACCAGTCCCTTGGGAACACAGTTGTTCTTCAACTAAACTAGCCCCTCATATCCTTCTTCATCAGAGCTTCTATCTTCAACTGTGGCAGCTTCTTGGATCATGAAATTTACAATCTGCTTGTCATTGTCAAAGACTTGCCAATGTAGGTCTTTGTCTGGGATAGAGGGCCTGTAGATCATCCTTACAGCTTTGGGCTTGTGCACCATGTCTTATGCAGGAGAGTACTTAGCTACAATGGATGCGAGGACATCAGCATGTCGATTATTTTCTCATGGGATTGACTGTAGATTGAGAGACTCGAACTGGTCGAACATGTCCCATACCCTATTGCGGTATGACTTTAGATAATGTTTCTTCAAGGTACACCTGTTTGTAACCTGGTTGCATACCAGTTCAGAATCTCCAAAGATTTGGAGATGCTTTATGCCTAACTTATCAGCCTTCTTGAGTCCTAGGCATAATGCTTCATATTCTACTACATTGTTAGTGCAGCTCCATGTCAACCGGTAGCAATACTCCTTTTGCTCTCTGAATGACGAAACTAGAAGAATCCTCGCCCCTGCATCATTTTTGCATTGGGCCTTGTCAAAGAACAATTTCCATAGTCCTTCTTGGGCACTTGTTATGTTCTTTGGTTGGGTGTGTTTCTTAGGCTTTGTGATCACATAACATCCTATCTCGATCTCCACCATGGCATTAAAGTCTGCCAATGGGAACTCATCTTCATAACTTAGTTGCGCAAGAGATTCCTCAACCAGGTCTACCTACCCTACTTGCTCCACTATTGCATTCATTGGATCATTGTTCTCTTCAAAAATCTTCTGCACAAGGAAGGAAGAAGGCTTATCATTGTAAATCTTCACCTTTTTTCCTTTTAATGGAATCTCTAGATGAGAGTAATCCATGGACATATATTCACCCAACTTTGCCTTGAATTTCCTTGACAAACACATACTGAAGTATGGCTCTAGGTCGATGACCACTACCTCTTGTATGACCGTGATCTGAGGCATCTTATGTAGTCGGATAGGAATGTCCTTGATCACTCCTACGGTCTTCACTGGGGTACCATCCAGCTGGAGCACACCGTGGATGCTTCACGTATATTCCATTCCTATCTCTTCGCATACTTCCCTCGGCATGACTGTTGTCGTGGCTCCAGAGTCGATCATACAGTTATGTATAATATACCCTTCCATTTGTAGAGACAGGTAGAATAGAGGTGGTCTGTTCTTTCTCGTAATAGATACAGATAGGGTCTTCACAAGAGCAAGCGGTGATGTTTTTTTTGCTTTAGTCGACTTCAGTGACTCTTGCAGTAGGTCCACTTGTCTAGGTAGTTGTAGTGCATCGTACAAGCTGATCTTGGCTAGAATTTTCTTTAACTCTTCTACAATGTTGTATGTCAGGGGATTGAGCACCTTGGGTTATTTTCTCAGCTCATATCTGGTGTGATACTGCTTTGTAGCTTCGACTCTTTGCCGCTTAGTTAGTGAAGGAAACTTGAACTTTTCCTTAGCCTGCTCCTTTGTTTCGTCAGAGGTGGCTCGACAGAGGCCTTTTGAGCCTTTTCTTTGATCGGTGCAGGTGGAGGAGCTTCATTCAAAGCCGAAGAAGATGGTTGTCCCTTCTCGAGTCGAGCATGTACTTTTAAGGGAGCCATCTGAGTAGCATCCACTTCTATCGCCTTATTTCCTCCTCTAGTAAGCACTACAACTGGTTCCTCCTTGCCAATCGCCAGGTTTTGACTCATCTGCCTGATGAAATTGACTTGACCGCTGTGACTACTACTCGCCAACGTTTGTGTTAGCGTATATTTGTTAGTATATTTGTTATTACATTATATTATTAATTAGGCAAAACTTGTTATTTTTTATAACAAGTTCTATTTCAGCCTTGGATGGTTTCGTAACCTCTAGGCTATTTCAGCCTGTAGATGTATTATTTAAACCATCTCGGACATGAATCAAATAGCTGTTTTATCTAACATGGTATCAGAGCTTGTGCTGAAATTTTTTACAAATGCTTGCTGGGACGTGCGACTGTAAATTACAAATAGTTGCTGGGAGGAGGCATTTTTTTTGTGCTGGGAGGATGCATTTTCTCTATGCAGACGCGACACATCGTGCGTCCGCGTGACTGTGGGAGGCCCCCCCCTCCCCCCACTCCCGTCATGCCGGGAAGAGCAGAGCCCAAACGAGGAGGACAGATCCTGAAAGAGGAGGAGAACAACGCTACTTAGCGCTGTCGCCCAACGCGCCCCTCACACGCCACTAGGCAGAGGTGGAGGCGCGGCCAGGACGAGCTGCGGGCTCGTGCCTTCTCTAGAAAGAGGAGGGCGCCCCCTGATCCAAGCGGATCAGCCCGCTAGCTCACCTGGCAGTGAGCTATGCGGTAGGGCTCGGGGAGCCCTGAGGTTGCAGGTTCCAATCCTGCCGACCCCAAAATCAGGTATAAGTTTTTTTATTTAATTTTGATTAAAGTTTTATTTTTTTAATAATTAATATTTTATATTAATTAAATTGTTTCTTAATTATTTTTTTTTAATTTAATTAGAAACTTATTTAATTAATTTTGAAATATTTTTTATTAAAAGATTAAATTTTACTTTTTTCAAAATTTATAAATTGCTAAAATACCATAAAAAAGGGGGGATAGAGAGAGTAATTTTTTTTGAAAAATAGCAATTTGGCGAATTGTAAAAGGTGCATTTTCGGCTGCGCCCGACACCTAGTGGGTTATTCTTGTGGGCACTTTTTTTTGTTGTATGTTGCATATTTGATTTCTTGCACTATAACATTAAAAGTTAAAATCAAATTCACTCCCTAAGTCCCCGAAATAATTAAAACCCATCCGTGCAATTTATTGCACCGCAGACGTTCGGTATTTGTGATACCTCTGGCCAGCACTTACAGGTAAAGCCGTCGTGATTGCGCTACTGTATCCGCCGCCTAATATAGCTGCTACAACGACGTCTGAGCTTGTTCTCTATAAATCGTCTGGGAGAGATAAGTTTGCCATTTTGCATTTTTTTTACTCCATCCACTACCCTTAATCGCTCTTGTGTTTAGGCGTAAATCCTGACGAAGTATTCTTCATAGTGTTTAGGGGAAGTTACGCCCCACGCATGAGAAGAATCTTCTATGGTAGGTGCCATCAACAAGGCGATTCCCTTTCAGTACTGCTTATGTTCCACGTATCGTATGATCTCTAAAACTCACCTATAGTTTCCCTCACGTAAGGGCGGGTATTTTGTACGGTATAACGGCCTAGCAAAAGGTATATCGAAAGGGGGACCAATTGGTGTTATAAGGAACCTTCATCATGTCTGCAAAACTAATGACTGATTCTCATCAGTTGTTGAAAGGTCCTAATTACACACCATGGAAAAATAAGATGAAGGCCATCCTAGCAATGGATGATTTATGGGATGTTGTATCCGGAGCAACAACCGGACCTTCACCTCGTTGTCGGTGCTACAGCTCCATCTAATGCTCAAAGAGACTTTGATAAGCTAGACAAGAAAGCAAAAGTGCTCATCTTGCTTGTTGTGTCCGATGAAGTCCAACCCCATATTGCCGATCGTGCAACTAGTAAAGCGGCATGGGATGCCCTTAATACTATATATGAGGGAAAGAATGATTCCACCATTCTATTTCTTCAATCTCAATTACACGATCCGAGCATGAAGCGAGGTGAGACAGCTTGAATTCTTTCTTTGCAGAGTTTCTGAATTGAAAGCAAAGTTGAATTCTTTGGGAGAACCAGTTGAAGACAAGCTCCTTACTTCAGTTGTATTGAGAGCTTTACCTGATTCTTATCGGGTGTTGATTACTTCCCTTCATGTATCACAACGGAAAGTTACTTTTGTAGAATTGGTTAATATGCTTCAAGAGGAGGAAGCACGCCAACTACAGAGAGATGATTCTTCTAACACTGCTCTCTACATCAACAGGAAAGGGCAGAAACCGGAAGAAGGGTAATTTTTAGAAGGGAGGGAATTCACAAAAGGATTCAAAAGGGAAACAAACTCAACAACCTCAACAGAAAAAGAGATATTGCAAGATCTCTGACAAAGAAGGTCATGATACAAACAAGATGTTGGCATAAGAATAAGCAATCAAAATAGAAAGGCCGAAACAAACCACAAAAGAACAAACAACAAGTGAATGTTGTTGTTGAAGAATCTGACACGGATTCTTGAGAGAGCTCACAAAGTTCTCATGACTACCACAGTGTCCAAGCAGACGGATCCTATATGGTATGTTGATTCTGGAGCCAGTAAGCACATGACCCGGTGACAAATCGTGGTTTGAGTCTTTTGAGGCCAAAGAGGGCAAACCCGTCACTATTGTCGATGATAAAACCTACAAGGTTCAGGGAGAAGGCACTGTTTTAGCCACTCTTCCCGATGGCAAGTGTAGATTGATAAAGTTCTCTATGTTCCAGGATTGGCAAACAATTTGTTGTCAGTCACACAAATTCTGGACAAAGATATGGTTGTGAACTTTAGTGTTGAGGGAGGCAAGAAGTGTTGTTCTATTACCAGGAGGGGTAAGAACATTGCAACCGCTTCATATAAGCATGGCTTATTTGCCTTAGATACTATCTCTACTCCACATGTTGCCATGACAGTCTCTACAAAGGAGGCAACTTCCCTATGGCACAAGAGATATGGACATTTGAGTTCTGGTTACTTACTTGAGCTAAGTAAGTATGAGATGGTTAAGGGTCTTCCTTCCCTTTCTACCACTTTACCAGCTTTGCTCTGATCGCTTGGCAGAAAGCAAGGATAGAGTGCCTTTTGAAAAGAGCTCTACTAGAGCAAAGAAACCTCCGGAGTTGGTTCATACCGATCCGTGCGGTCCCTTCACTCCCAACAGTTGTGGGGGTAAGAGGTATTTTCAGTTATTTGTGGATGATTACTCACGAAAGATGTGGGTATTCTTTCTTCAACTGAAATCTGAAGCATTTGGCTTCTTTCAAGCAATTCAAGAAATCTGTTGAGAAGGAGTCAGGGACTTCTATAAAGACCCTCCGCTCAGATCGAGGGGGGGAGTTCACCTCTAAAGAATTTTCTGCATTCTTGAAAGAAAATGGGATCACAAGACAGTTAACTACTGCTTATACTCCTCAAAAAAATGGAGTTGCTAAAAGGAGGAATCGTTCCATCATGGAAATGGTTCGTTGCATGCTCACAGGAGCTAGACTTGAGCAACTATATTGGGCAGAAGCTGTCACCACAACGAGTATATCTCGTTGAATAGGGCACCCACAAAGGCCCTACAAGGAATGACTCCACAGGAAGCATGGAGTGGTAGGAAACCCTCCATTTCTCATCTACGCATTTTTGGATGTAAAGCTTTCATGCACATACCAAAAGAGAAAAGGAAGAAGCTAGATGAGAAGTCATTGAAGTGTATTCTTCTTGGGTATGATGAGCACTCTAAGGGTTATCGTTTGATTGATCCCTTAACCAAGAAGATTCACATAAGTAGAGATGTTGTTTTTGATGAGGCTTTCACATCAACAAAAACATCGGATGTATACCTAGACCTTGTGGAAACTCAAAGTTGTTAAATCTCCTTCATCAAAGGTTGGAGGTTCTTCCTGGATCTTCTTCAACACCTAAGAAGAAGAATCCAAAGTGGTATACAAATACAATCAAAGACTCTAAGCTATCTACTCCACCAGATTTGACTTTGGATAGGCCTCGTACTCACAACATGGCTCGACAGGAGAAAGCTGCAACAGAGAATACTGGGGTTGATGATCTGGTGTCAATATTTTGAAGAACTTTCCGTAGATCCAGAGAGAGATACAGAAGATATGGATATTGATAGTGATAAGGTGTTTATGTCTTCCATAGACGATCTTGAACCCGCATCAAGACAAGTTGCTCTCGGTGAGCCTCAATGGAAGGTCGCTATGGATGCAGAGTATAAGTCTTTGATGAAAAACAAAACTTGGAAGCTTGTCGATCCGCCGCATGGAAAGAAACCCATTGGCTGCAAATGGGTGTATAAAGTCAAGTACAAAGCAGATGGGACAATTGATAAGCATAAGGCCCGTCTTGTTGCAAAGGGCTATGCTCAAAAGGAAGGCATTGACTACGAGGAAACTTTTGCACCTACTGCTCGGATGACAACAATTCGAGTTATTTGTGCTATGGCAACACAGTTTGGGTGGAAAGTTCATCAGATGGATGTCAAAAGTGCCTTTCTGAATGGTGATCTCCAAGAAGAAGTCTATATGACTCAGCCAGAAGGATTTGCAGTGGAAGGCCAACAGCAGAAAGTTTGCAAATTGGTCAAATCCTTATATGGCCTGAAACAAGCTCCTCGAGCTTGGTATATAAAAATGGACAATCACCTCCTGCAAGGATGGTTTTAAGAGATGTCCGTCGGATGCAAACCTCTATTTCAAGAAACAGGGTTCCGAGATAGTGTTGCTTGTACTCTATGTTGATGATCTCGCTCATTACAGGGAGTTCAGAAACTATGATCTCTACTGTCAAAAGAGACTTGTGTCAATATTTTGAGATGTCAGATCTCGGACTTCTCCATTACTGTCTTGGTCTGGAATTCAGCCAGAAGGAGCACTCCATCAAAGTGTCTCAGAAAAAATATGCCAAGACATTGCTAGAAAAATATCGCATGACTGGATTGCAAGCCAATGGCAACTCCGATGGAGACCGGACTTCAGCTTATCGCGATATGATGATTCACCTCTGTAGATGGTACTCTCTATCGACAGCTGATTGGGAGTCTCATATATCCGACCAATACTAGGCCAGATCTCGTATTTGCTGTCAACTATCTTTCGAGGTTCATGCAGGAGCCTAAGACCACTCATTGGAAAGCAAAAAAACGTGTTCTTCACTATGTCCGTGGCACAATGGAATATGGCCTAGAATACAAGAGGAACAACAAATTCTTCTTGCAAGGATACACGGACTCCGACTATGCCGGATCATTTGATGATCGCAAGTCAACTTCAGGATATATTTTTCATCTTGGATCCGGTCCTCTCTCTTGGCACAACAAGAAGCAACAGGTGGTTGCTATTTCATCAACAGAGGCAGAGTATCGCGCCGCACGTGAAGCTGTGTGCAAAGTTATATGGTTGCGTCGCATTCCGACAAGTATGGGTCATCCATCCAAATCTCCAATACACTTGTTTTGCGACAATCATGGTGTTCTGAACCTAGTCAAGAATCCAATCCATCATGAAAGAACAAAACACATTGACACACAATGTCATTTCATTCGAGATGAAGTTTCGAGGCACCGAATTCAGCTTCAAAACATTCCCACCGATGCTCAAGTTGCAGACATTTTCACTAAGGCACTTGCACGTGTCAAATTTGAATTGTTTCGCAGCTCTCTTTGTATTGCAAAATGATGTAATCAGGGGGGATGTTAGTATAGCTAGTAGTTATATTATTACCCAAATAATGTAATAAGGGGGGATGTTAGCGTATATTTGTTAGTATATTTGTTATTACATTATTTTATTAATTAGGCTGAACTTGTTATTTGTTATAACAAGTTCTATTTCAGCCTCGGATGGTTTCGTAACCTCCGGGCTATTTTAGCCTGCAGATGTATTATTTAAACCTTCTCAGACATGAATCAAACTGCTGTTTTATCTAACAATTTGCACATAATGTTGGTGCAGCATGCAGGTATTTTCTTCATGTGGATCATTGCACGTAGAGAACCAATATACATGATCGAAAGTGCTTGGGGCTTCATCAATCATAGCATTCCTCATCGAAGCCTTCCCTTGCTGGACTACTTGGTCTTTGGTAAGCACAGGCATAGGATACGACCTTCTCGATAGAAATTCTTGTTGCGCTTGCTTTTTCTTCACAATAGTCATGTCATTGGACAATGTTTGGACTGTAGAGTTCAGAGACTGCATCTCTTACAGAATTTTAGTTTGTACATCATCGAATTTCAAAACGAGTGGCAATGCAACCATCGTCGGTATTGGGCGCAGGGCAGGGGGCTGAGGTGGTGTTGGCAGTACAAGAAATGTCGAAGTAACAGTGGGCGACAAAGTTGAAAATGAATTTTTGGAGCGGTAATCTGAGACACAATAGGATTTGGGTTCCAGTATGAGATCGAAAGTGCAGGGGTGGTAGAGATTTGTGAAGCGGTTGCGCCTGCATATTGGTATTAAGGGAATTCGGGAAGTATAGGTGTCGGCATCCTTTGGGGAAGCCTACCTACAGCTATCAAATCCATTTCCACATTCTTGACTAACCCATATAATTTGAGAAAAGTATTAATGTTAGAATATCTTACCATAACACTGATTTCAGGGTTAAAATATCGAAGGAAGTAATATGCTACAACTTCGTTGCTAGGCTGAAGCCTAACTGGTACTCTCTGCTAGGTTCGAGCAAACCTAACGTTGAAGTCTGTGATCTCCTTTTATAGAAGTCTTTGGATCGAAGTGAACTGATGCAGGAGAGATGTAGGATCACAGGACTCATTGAAGTTTCCCATCAGTTGATCAGCTAACTGGTCCCATCCAGTAATACTATTGGGTGGGAGAGATCTATACCAGTAGAGGAGTTTTCCTCTAAGGGAAAGAACTAGAAGCTTTACCATAATCTACTCTTCTGTGATGTCATGGATTGCCACCAGATATATTATGTCCTAGATGTGCTCTAGAGAAGTCTTCCCAGTTCCATCGAATGTTGGGATTTTCTTTACGGCAGCAGGCGACACTTGTCCTTGTCCCACTAGATTTAGTGGTGACAAAGAATCCCATGCTAGGTACAATATGGGTGGCAGTGGTTATTGCATTTGATGTTGTTTTTGTTGTTATTGTTGTGCCATACTGGCTCTTAGATTTTGAGAAATAGGTATTCCCGAAGCTCTCCCTTGATTGCTAATAGGACGACTAATAGGGATGGAGGCACTAGGGTGCTTCGATGAGTTGGGAGGATTGGGAGGAAAGTTAAATGCTATGCTATCAAAAGTTAGGCCTTGTTCGTTGACAGCAGCCTCTCGTGAGGACGTTCCTCATAATAGTGACTCAGGGGTGACCAACCTTGATCGCTCCCCAAAGGCGTCGATATCTAGCTTGAAGAACTCAGTTTCCTCTCCTCTATTCTTAACTCTCCATCTCATTTGCATGAAGGCATAGACTTTTGGTACTGGTCTTTACGACTTAAATATTCTCGGGTAAACAGAGTCGCCAGATGCTAAGAGTCTTTCGATAATGAGAGTATCGGTTCTCACTACCACTAGTCAGGTGAGACTGACTGGGTCACACCAAGAACTGGTTAGAACTATTGAACCCGGTGAAGACAGGTTTTGTGTTAAAATATGGGACCTTGAATGGTTATGAATCTTACTGAGACAGACACAGAAGGTCCCACCGGGCGTGCCAAAAATTGTTGGTCATCAAATCTGCCTAGGAAAGGATTTTGAGTAAGTGTATGCGCCCTAGACCTGGACCAACATTGAAAGGCCAAAGGGAAGAGATGCCCTTCATGCCAATCTTCGGAGAAAGACCGGCTCCTATACTAAACTACTTGGGTGTTTGAAGATAAGGGTGCAGGAAAGAGATAAAAGGAGTTAGGGTTAGAGAAATCGATGATTTAAGGTGGGAGAGAATAGGAAGCATGATCACTAAATGACAACTTGAATGGAAGTAAAGAACACAAAGAATAAATGAAAGAAATGCAATATCAACCTTCCTATGTATCCTCCAAGTGAGTTTTAGGGTACAATCCCCGATCGCACACTAGACGTAGGGTTCAGCTTTCTCGATATACAATCGAAGAAAGACAAAAGAATCAAGCATAGCAAGCAGCATAAAAGAAAGCTAATAAGACATTTTTCCACTCCTACGTATCCTTTAGAACGAGTTTCAGGGTACAGTTCTCGATCGCACACCAAACACAAGGTTTAGCTTTCTTAGTATGCAAGAGAAGACAGACAAAAGAATCAAGCATAGAAGGTAGCATAAAAGAGATAAATGAAGCACAAAGGTCTTTAGTATTAATCATAGGACATCAAGTTATAGTAGTTTTCTTAGCAGATAGATTCCCCCCTTTTAAACATTACAATGTCTGGGTTTATATAGAGGACCCGACCCTTTGGGTCATAATTACACAGTAAGGAGAAGTACACCCTCGAGCCCTGAGAATTTGGCTTCCCGAGGCTCTCGTGATCGAGCTCTCAAATTTGTTATCAAAACTGGTAACTGTGACCAGGTCAATCATGGAAAGATGCATTGATGAGCCGTCTAGACGTCCTTGGTCTCTAGATACGGTGCTCGAGTGGCTGCCATGCTCGTCGGGTTCTCCATCATGGCCTGATACTTCATTTTTTATTGCCAAAAATAAACAACGAGCTTATCGAGCATGGAAAAATGCATTTATGAGGCACTTGATCACCTCGATAAACACCCAGCTTGGAACACGTGCCCTTGAAGTGCTTCGCTAAGTCTTTGTTCAGAAATTCACTTTGCAATGGTTCTAAGCTGAAGCAATAACTTCTCCTTGGTTTGTACTTCACAAAATTGAGCTTCACAAAACTGCTTCAGGGGTGGGGAGTGTCGAAGCATATTCACTTCACAAAATGGGCCTCTTCATCTTTGCCACTTCGTTGACTAAATTGCTTCACCGACGCCTTAGAGAAATGCTTCGTTGTGATCCTCTTTCGAAACTGTGGTTCGGGAAGATTTCGGCCGAAGCAATTGTCTTCAAAAGATGTTGCATTCTTTCACTTCAGGTAGAAGTACTTCACACAAAATTAGCTGAAGCAAATGCTTCGCAATGACTTTTGGTGAAGTAAAAATGATTCACTGATGGAGGGGCCTGAAGTGAGTGCTTCGACAACTTTTTGGTGAAGTACTTTCAATGCTCTTTCGAGTCTCGCTTCGCTAGTTTTCTGGCCGAAGTGACTGATGGAAATGCTTTGGGCCCGAAGTAGTTTTATTGTTCTTTCTTTGTATTTTACTTCGGCAACACCGCTTCGTAGAAATCTCGCCCGAAGTGGCTGCTGGAAATGCTTTAGGCCCAAAGTAGTTTTCTTGCCTTAGCCAATTTGAACCGTGGTCTGGACCTTCCTTCTTTGGCGAAGTTGTTATTTTGAATGTTGCTTTACTCAACTTTCACCCGAAGTAGTGGTTTGAAGCGCTTCGGGCCCGAAGTTCTTCACTACCTTTTTATTCTCCTTCGACAATACTATTTCGCAAAAATTTTACCCGAAGTAGTGCTAAAAACACTTCGGGTGCGAAGCTCTTCTCATTTTCCTTCGACAAAGTTCTTTTCTCTAGCCCTTTTGACAACGAAGCTCTTTTTTTTTCTCTTTTATATACAAAGGGGTGGTATTGAAAGCCAAAATTGCTGCAAAGAAAAATAACAAAGAAAACTTCACAAAACACTATACAAAATTTGATTTCCTTTTCTACCCCTTGAGAAATTTGACAAAATTGTCAACAA
>JAQPPZ010009493.1:0-22532 GCA_028583015.1 Wollemia nobilis
TAAGAATAGTTAACTAAAGTCAGTACAATAGTTACAAGTGCAGTTATAGAGAAAAATCATGCAGCTAAAATAAGAACAGTGAACTGGAGTCAGAACGACAGTTACAAGGTCAATTACGGAGTGAATGCATCGAGCGACGGTTAAACTGAAAGTCATCAATCGAAGACCAAACAAAGAACCATAACTATTTATAGGATGCATGAAAGAATACTATGAGATAAAGGAAGTTGAATATAGAATTTTCTATTAATAAGTTGCATGTGAAAATATGGAAGCTAAAAATAGAATCAAAATTATGTTATAAAAGGAGGTCTACGTGGAGAATTAAATTGCTGCTGAAAGAGAAAAAAGTATTGTAAGAAGAGGGTTGGAAGAGTGTCGTAAGAGAGAGTTGAGCAGAGCCATGAGAGCCATAAAAGTGCAGCAAGCAGAGCTTACAGAGTGAGGTATTTTGGTGAATAGTGAGAGAGGTTGGGTTAGCAATATACCAATCAGGGTCTTGAATAAGTGAAGGCATTTTTATGTCAATCTTATAGCTTCATATTTGCAGACCAAGTTGGTGCTTGGAATTAGGGGTTGGTGCTCCTTTCTGTAGGTGCAGATAAATTAGGGGTTGGTGCTCCTTTTTGTGGGTGTAGATAAAGTAGGGGTTGGTGCTCCTTTTTGTGGGTGCAGATAAATTAGGGGTTGGTGCTCCTTCCAGTTGGTGCTGGTAAAGTGATTGTAAAATTGGTGTTTTGCAAAGACTAGATTTGGATGGTAATCCAAGCAGTCATTTTTGAGGAGTAGCCAAATTGGTGAACCTCGTTACATCGTGTGTTGTGGAATGCTCTCTTGTGATATTTGCATTATCTGATTTAAATCTTCATTGTTTCAGTATTAAGAGTTGTAGATTTGAATTTAAATAGCTACATTGATTCACCCCCCTCTCAGTGTCATTGTGAGACTAAAAATTGGTATCAGAGCCAAGTTCCTGAACAAGCTTAATCGGCTAAGGTGATCTTGGAAGTAAGACAATGGCAGGTGGTGAAGGATTCTCTTCAAACAAAGCACCATTGTTTGATGGAACAAATTACTCATTTTGGAGACTCAGGATGCAGACATATCTGTGTGCTTTGGGATTCGACATTTGGGAGTCAGTAGAAAGTGGATACACAATACCCACCACTCCTCCAACCGATGTTGTCGATAAGAAATTGTTTGAGAATAACTCTAAAGCCAAAAATGCTATCATGTGCGGTTTAGTGGACAGCGAACTGATAAATATTATGAGTTGCAAAATGACAAAGGACATGTGGGACAAACTAAAGAGCATTCATGAAGGAGACGGCAAGATCAAGGAGGCCAAGCTACAAATGCATCGAGCTCAGTTCGAAGCATTAAAGATGAATGACGATGAGAACATTGAGGCATACATGTTGAGAGTTAATGGAATCATTAATGCGATTAGAGGACTCGGCGAGGAAATGGAAGATGTTGTCGTCATGAAAAAGGTACTAAGATCTCTTCCCCAAATATTTGATTCTAAAGTTTCAACAATAGAAGAAGCTAAAGATCTAAATACTTTTAGTATGGATGAGATGCATGGTTCTTTGATTGCATATGAGATGAGAATAGGAAAAACTAAACCCACAGACAGAGAAGCTGCTTTTAAAGCACATAAAAATGTAAAAGCAAAGCAAGAATCCGAGGAAGAAGAGACATCAGATGAAACAGAAGCAAACTTTGTTCGAAAACTAATAAGGGGAAAAGGAAAATACGGAGGAAAGCTACCATTTAAGTGTTTCAACTGTGGAGGCATTGGACACTTTGCAGCTAAATGTCCACTTAATGAGAAAAGCAAAAGTGATGAAGGTTCACATCAAGAAAGAAGTGACTGGAAGAAGAAACCAAATTTTAGAAAAGGAAACTACAAGAAGAAAAGTTTCATATCCAAGAATGTCAGTTCTTCAGAAGACAACTCTGATGAGGATTTTGAAGAAGAAACAGGTGAAGCTCTTTTCATGGCATTCGAAGAAGAAAGAACAGAAGAAAAATAGGAAGGTGATAAAAAATTTGAGGTTGAGGCTGAAGTAGATCTGGAAGGTGAGTTGGTCGCTACACTTCAAGAGCTAAGTATAGAAAGGAAAAAGAATAAGAAAACTTCAAGAAAGCTTGAGGATGCCAATGAAATCATAACCAGCTTAAAAGTATAGATAGACGAATTTAAGAAAATATCTGAAGATATCGAAGTACAATTAACCGTGAAAATAGATGAGTGCAGCAAGCTAGAAGAAGAGATTGTTGGTTTAAAGATACAACTAGAAGAGATGAATCGAAAAATGACTTGCTATCACAAACTTGAAGGAAGTTCTGTGAAGCTGGATGAGATTTTAAATAACCAAAGGTCTACAGGCATCAAATTTGGGTTAGGCTTCGTCGAAGGAGAATCATCAACTGGATCAAAGGCCATAACTATAGAACCCATAAAGAATGAAGACAAGATCAGGGTTAATCAAGAAAAAATGAATCATTCAAAAGAAAGCAATAATGCCAGGCAAGAGAGGAGTATTGACAATGATGGATTCACCAAATTCACTCATCAGAGGAGAAGAAGATTTATGGCTCCCACTACAAAATGGCAAAGACCATCACCCGGGTTCACTCATTCCTTTTCTGGTTATTGTTTTAAATGCAATAGTTATGGACATAAGATTTCCGATTGCAACTATAAAGTAGGACAAAGGAACTTTTTCAGTAGAAATGTTTTTTCACCATTAATGGATTATGCAGTTGAATGTTATAACTATCATAATTATGGGCACATTGCGAGAAATTGTCGAAGTACATTTGCAGCAAATAAACATCAGGGAAGAAAATTTCAACCAAACGGTTGGAAACAAAATAGAAAATTTCTCGAAAAACAGGCACAGGCTACTGACAAAGAAAAGTCAAAACAAGTGACCAAAGCTGCAATCAAATTAGAGTGGAAACAAAAGGAGCAACCCAAGGAAGAAAAGGAATCCTTGATTGTACAGACAACATTTAAAGCACAGAACAAATTTGCACCTTGGATACTTGATAGTGGATGCTCCAGTAATATGACAGGGGACAAACAAAAATTTGAAAAGCTATAGAATTATGAAGGTGGTTCTGTAAAATTTGGAAATAATGATGGAGCTAAGATAGTTGGAAAAGGATCAGTTAAGATCAACGATGGAAAAATCAAGTCGAAAGAAGTCCTGTTTGTGATTGGTCTGAAGCATAACTTATTAAGCGTAAGTCAGATTTGTGACAGAGGTCATGAAGTAATTTTCAAGAAGCAGGGTTGTGAAGTCAGAACAACAAACTATGGAAAGTTGATAGCAACTGGATCAAGGACATCTGGAAACCTGTATACTCTCTCAGAGACTTTAGAAAGAGCATGCTTGATTGGACAGGAAGAAGAAAATTGGCTGTGGCACAAGAGGCTCGGTCATATTAGCTTTGACAATCTAGTAAGAATCAGCTCAAAAAAGGCAGTGAGAGATATTCCCACCATTGGTAAACCTTTAAATAGCATTTGTGCTTCATGCCAAAAGGGGAAGCAAACTAGAGCCACATTTAAAACAAAAGAATACTTCACAAGTAAACCTCTAGAACTAATACATACTGACTTATGTGGACCCATGAGAACGCAAAGCATAAATGGTGACAAATACTTTATGTTGTGCATAGATGACTATTCCGGGATGACATGGGTACTATTTTTGAAGCTTAAATTAGATGCCTTTGAAATGTTCAAGATTTTCAAAAAACAAGTTGAGAATCAAACAGGAAGAAGAATTAAATGCTTAAGATCGAGACGAGAGGAGGAGAGTTCATTTCAGAAGAGTTTGTAGAGTACTTGTGAAAAATATGGGATTAGGAGACAGTTTTCAGCGAGCAAGGACACCTCGGCGAGAATGGAGTGGTAGAAAGAAAGAATAGGTCGGTGCAAGAAATGGCACGGACTATGTTGACTGAGAGCAAAATAGCGGACAGATTTTGGAAAGAGGTAGTCCATACTGCGGTTTACATCCAAAATAGGTGCATGTTGAGGACGCATGAAAGCAAAACTCCGTATGAACTGTGGTTCGGTAAGAAGGCAACAACAAAATACTTTAAAGTCTTTGGAAGCAAGTGTTATATCAAAAGAACTGAAGATAATCTTGGAAAATTTGAAGATAGAGCTGATGAAGGTATTTTTCTAGGCTATTCGACAAAAAGCAAAGCCTACACTTGCTACAACAAGAAGCTAAAGAAAATTGTGGAGAGTGTCGATGTTAAAGTAGATGAAGGTAGGGAACAAGAAAGAAGCTATAAAGAAAACTACCCAATATATGAAGAAGTTATTGAAGGAGATGATGAAAAGGAAACCGAACAGAAACAGAAAATAGACTCAGATGATTTAAGTCATGATTCAGAAGAGGAAGAAAACAAGAAATTCAAAATAAGCAGCTGGCAGAAGAATCATCCTAGAGAGCAAATAATTGGAGACCCCACAGTTGGTGTTCAGACAAGAAGAAGAGTAGTAAGTAACTACTCTCTATTATCCAGCATTGAGCCCAAAAATGTTGTTGAAGCAAGCAAAGATGAAAGTTGGATGACAGCAATAAATGAAGAATTAGATCAGATCGAGAAAAACAAAACCTAGGAGTTAGTACCAAGACCTGCAAATAAAAATATAATCGATACTAAATGGATTTTTTGAAACAAATTGAATGAAGATGGACAGGTAGTAAGGAATAAAGCAAGATTGGTCTAGTAAAGGCTATGCACAAGTTGAAGGTATTGACTTTGAGGAAACCTTTGCACCAGTGGCCAGACTAGAGGCAATAAGAATGTTTACGGCTTTAGTAGTTCACAAGAACTTCAAAGTTTATCAAATGGACGTAAAATCAGCATTTTTGAATGGAAAACTTGAAGAAGAGGTCTATATTGAACAGCCAGATGGTTTCCAAATCGGTGATAATCCCAATTTCATCTGCAAGTTGAAGAAAGCATTGTATGGCTTGAAACAGGCACCCAGAGCATGGTATGCAAGACTAGACAACTATCTTACTCAACAAGGGTTTAAAAAGGGTATGGTGGATAGCAATTTGTATGTCAAAACAGCAAATGGCCATCTCATTGTCCTTATTGTATATGTAGATGATATCATCTTTGGCAGCAACAATGATAATTCATGTAAAGATTTAGCGATTAAGATGCAGAAAGAATTTGAAATGTCAATGATTGGTGAACTTTCGTATTTTCTCGGACTACAAGTTAATCAAAATGAGAAGGGCATATTCATTTCTCAAGTCAAATATGTGAAAGAGATGCTAAAAAAGTTCACAATGGAGGATTGTAAGCCTGTTAGCACTCCCATGATGACAGGTTGCAAGTTGAGCAAGGATGACAAATCTCTAGATGTTGATCAAACCATGTATAGATCTATGATTGGGAGCCTATTGTATTTGATGGCTACCAGACCAGATATCTTGCAAGCAGTTTGCATGGTAGCACGATTTTAGGCGAGTCCCAAGGAGACTCATGTGACAGCAGTGAAGAGGATTCTTCGATATTTGAAGGGTACTATGGAGTATGGGTTATGGTATCCGAAAGGTAAGGACTTCACCCTTATTGCGTATTCAGATGCAGATTGGGTAGGATGTGTCGATGACAAAAAGAGTACCAGTGGAGGGGCATTTTATCTTGGAGACAGGTTGGTTGCATGGCACAGTAAGAAACAAGAGTCAGTCTCTTTATCCACAGTAGAGGCAGAGTATATTGCAGCAACTACGAGTTGTACGTAGGTCTTATGGATGAAACAAACCCTGAAAGATCTTGGCATTAACTTCGGTGAGCCAATTTTAGTTAAGTGTGATAACACCGAGTGCCATTAACATCTCAAAGAATCCGGTTATGCATTCTCGCACAAAACATATTGCTATCCGATATCACTTTCCGAAGGAGAAAGTTGCGAAAGGTGAGGTAAAGTTGGATTTTGTTCCAACTACGAAGCAAGTAGCGGATATCTTCACAAAACCATTGCCCAAAGAAATTTTTGAGTACCTTCGCAATAAATTGGGAGTGGTTATGCTTCCCAAGAACTGACTAGCTATCGAAACCACATTCTCAGGGGGAGCATTTATATATTTGATTATCTTTTTGCTCATATTTGTAATTTTTGCTAATTGTCATAACGTGTGCCTGAGAATGATGTGCATGGACTCGGGGGAGTCTGCAGTAGCCCTTTGGTATTATTGTCAAAGGGGGAGAAGTATTATAGGAAATTGCATGTGTGTTGCCAACAATTCCAAAGGGGGAGATTGTTGAGCAAGGTGCAGAAATAGTATTGTCATTGTTGTCAACACAGTCAGACAGATCGGTTGATGCAGTGGACAGGAGTTAAGAGGTTCTTCAGAGCAGTGGTTTTCCAAAAGATAGAAGTGGCCCATATGCTAAAAATCAAAAGAAAATCACAAGGAAGAAAACTGTCGCGATATCGCGACATGTTGGCAAGAAAGAAAAACTGTCGCGATATCGTGACATGTTTGAAGAAAAAGAGGAGAGAGAAAAAGGTGTCACGATTTCGTGACATGTTCGAAGAAAAAGTGCAAGCAAGAAAAAGTGTCACGATTTCGTGACATGTTCGGAGAGAAAGTGCAAGCAAGAAAAAGTGTCACGATTTCGTGACATGTTCGGAGAAAAAGCGCAAGAAGAAAAAGTGTCACGATTTCGTGACATGTTTAGAGAAAGCGCAAACAAGAAAAAGTGTCATGATTTCGTGACATGTTCGGAGAGAAAGCGCAAGCAAGAAAAACTATCACGATTTCATGACATGTTCGGAGAAACAGCGCAAGCAAGCAAAACTATCACGATTTCGTGACATGTTGGAAGAGAGAAAGGCAAGTAGAAAAAGTGTCGTGATTTCACGACATATTGCAAGGAAGGTTGTATGGACGAAAAAGTGTCACGATTTCGTGACATGTTGCAGGAGAGAGAGTCCGAAAGAAAAAGTGTCACGATTTCGCGACATGTTGCAGGAGAGAGAGTCCGAAAGAAAAAGTGTCACGATTTCATGACATATTGCAGGAGAGAGAGTGCGAGAGAAAAAGTGTCGCGATATCGTGACATGTCGAGTTTTCACGACCCGAAGGCAAGAGAAAGCGCTAAGGAGAAAAAGTGTCACGATATCGTGACATGTCGAGTTTTCACGACCCGAAGGCAAGAGAAAGCGCTAAGGAGAAAAAGTGTCACGATATCGTGACATGTCGGGTTTTCATGACCCGAAGGCAAGTGAAAGAGCAAAGGAGAGAAAGTGTCGCGATATCGCGACATGTCACATTTTCACGACTAAAGGAGGAGAGAGAAAGCAAGAAGGTGAAAGTGTCGCGATATCATGACATGTGTTTTCGCTGGTTGAAGCCGAGAAGAGTAGCAAGGAGGCGAAAGTGTCGCGATATCATGACATGTGTTTCGCTGGTTGAAGCCGAGAAGAGTAGCAAGGAGGTGAAAGTGTCGTGATATCGTGACATGTTGTGTTTTCGTTGGTTGAAGCCGAGAAGAGTAGCAAGGAGGTGAAAGTGTCACGATATCGCGACATGTTGTGTTTTCATTGGTTGAAGCCGAGAAGAGTAGCAAGAAGGTGAAAGTGTCGCGATATCGTGACATGTTGTGTTTTCACGGGCAAAAGTTGAGAAGAGAACAAAGAGGCAGAAGTGTCACGATTTCGTGATAGGTCACGTTGGCGCGAGCAAGAAGAGAACCCAGCCGAAATAAGATATGTGACAGTTAACTGAAGTTCCATGACAGTTACAAGGGCTATTCTAGAAGAAATACATGCAGCTAAAATAAGAAGAGTTAACTGAAGTTATACAATAGTTACAAGTGCATTTATAGAGAAAAATCATGCAGCTAAAATAAGAACAGTGAACTGGAGTCAGAACGACAGTTACAAGGTCAATTACGGAGTGAATGCATCGAGCGGCGGTTAAACTGAAAGTCATCAGTCGAAGACCAAACAAAGAACCATAACTATTTATAGGATGCATGAAAGAATACTGTGAGATAAAGGAAGTTGAATATAGAATTTTCTATTAATAAGCTGCATGTGAAAATATGGAAGCTAAAAATAGAATCAAAATTCTATTATAAAAGGAGGTCTACGTGGAGAATTAAATTGCTGCTAAAAGAGAGAAAAAGTATTGTAAGAAGAGGGTTGGAAGAGTGCCGCAAGAGAGAGTTGAGTAGAACCATGAGATCCGTAAAAGTGCAGCAAGCAGAGCTTACAGAGTGAGGTATTTTGGTGAATAGTGAGAGAGGTTGGGTTAGCAATAGACCGATCGGGGTCTTGAATAAGTGAAGGCATTTTTATGTCAATCTTATAGCTTCATATTTGCAGACCAAGTTGGTGCTTGGAATTAGGGGTTGGTGCTCCTTTCCGTGGGTGCTGATAAATTAGGGGTTGGTGCTCCTTTCTGTGGGTGCAGATAAATTAGGGGTTGGTGCTCCTTCCAGTTGGTGTTGGTAAAGTGATTGTAAAATTGGTGTTTTGCAAAGGCTGGATTTGGACGGTAATCCAAGCAGTCATTTTTGAGGAGTAGCCAAATTGGTGAACCTCGTTACATCGTGTGTTGTGGAATGCTCTCTTGTGATATTTGCATTATCTGATTTAAATCTTCATTGTTTCGGTATTAAGAGTTGTAGATTTGAATTTAAATAGCTACACTGATTCACCCCCCCTCTCTAGTGTCATTGTGAGACTAACATAATGTAGACTGGTTTTAATAGTCCAATAATAAACTTATGTAGCACAAAAAATGCATACCTTTTTATCTCCTTTTTTAACTAGTTTCCATAGATCACCATCCATTGGTGATGGGTGTAATGTAGTTCAATAGCTTTATTAATGGAGTGTTCATTTCCTCCATAGCTACATTGTATTCTTTTATACTATTTCTATTTACAACATATTTTAGTCGTCTAACATATTTACTTTCTTTTATATTATTCTACATCTTGTGATTGTTATATCCCAATGCTCATTACATCAAAAGTTAACAAAGGTATCAGATCCACAATAGATCTAGCCATAGCAGGTCAATAGGAAAACCACCATTATTATTGAGCCTAAGTTTTTTGTCAACCTGACGCGCTATTGGACCAACCATTGTCAAAAACTCTTAGAAGAGTCTAGGTGGTAGAATTAGGGAGAGCCCAAGTGAGGACTAAAAGAAATCTTAGTTTCAAAAATATTGATATTACATTTAACTAGAGTCTTTTCCATAGAATTGCAAAAAAAACTCATGAAGACTAGGACTCAACATTCAATCCATTAGATTGACAAATCATCTAGTGAAGATCATCCAGGATATCTTGAATTTTCTAACTATTGCCTAAAGTTTCTTTTATTATAAAAAATTAATTCTCAAGGGATTGAGACTTCTCCTACAATAGAAAGGTAGGAGACTCCAACTTCGTTGCCCGAAGGTCAGCATGCCTTCATAGTGTAGAGATTAGTTCCTTATGCAAGAGAAGAATACTATGAAATAAGAATTCTCGTGAAGAGTCATGGTGAAGTCAAGAGACTGAAGATCTTCATTACTAGATTGAAGAAATTCACAATTGAAGAATAAGCCATAGAAGCCTTGATACAAAAAAGGCCATAGAAGACTTCAATAAAAGACCATAGAAGCCTTGAAGAGGAAGCCATAGAAGTCTTGATACTGAAAAGGCCATAGAAGCCTTGATACTAAAAATGCCACAGAAGCCTTGATACTGAAAAGGCCATAGAAGCCTTGATACTAAAAAGGTCGTAGAAGCCTTGATATTGAAAAGACCACAAAAGCCTAGATACTGAAAAAAGCTCCAGAAGCCCTGATATTGAAGAAGAATTGGAAAAGAATATCTGATTCAGAAGCATATTAAGATTTTAGTACTAATATTTTTGTTATAGGGAAATAAGATTCAATGAGTTGGGAAACTTCCTACAAGAAATTTAGGAAGAGTATATTCTTCAAAATCAACTCTGTTAGAGTAATATTTCATCATTTGGGATATTTACCCCATTTCCTACATTAGGTAGATTTTATTTACCGCATGGTAAAAAGTAGTTTGTTACTTTTTACCACTAGTATTTACTTTTCTACTTTCTACCATGTAGATATTTACTGTTCCAAATATCTAATGGTAAGTTCCTAAATATCTTAGGTTAAGAATCCTAAACCTAACACTCTACCTTCTATGGCGTGTTAGTTAGCGTAGATGCAGGAGTAGTTGTTATTATTCCTATTTTGTAATCTATTTAACATTAGCCTCATTGCTAATGTTTTTGTTAATGCAAATTATTATTTTAATTAGTCAAACTCGATCTCCTGGTCACATTGGTACCAGAGCTGGAGCAAGGGAGTTGAGCTGGAGCGTTGGAATTACGGCACCATCGGTGACCTTTAATTAATTTCATTATTGCTCCTAATATCTCTTTAATTCTCCCTAAGTTTGATTAGTTTATTGTGCATCTTAATTTCTGTGGAAAGCTCCCGCAGGAAAGCCCGCAGCTTTGGGCACGGATCCCGACGCAGGGATCATTTGACCCCGACGGTGATCGCCACCCACGGGGAATTTTTTCCCCCATCGTGGATAGCGACCACCGGGGATCTCCCCACCGACGATCCACCCTGCGGGCCCGTAGACAGCCCACGGGAGCGTCCGAGGGCAGGTGGCCCTCACCCTCCTCGTGGCACGAGGAGAGCTTTATTAGCTCCCCCGCTGGGCCCGCATCCCGAGACCGAGGTGGGAACGCATCGAGGGCAGGAGCACCCTCATGTTTCCCACATACCTGCACACACCCCGAGGTGGTGCTGACAAGACACTAACATAGCTGATGTGGACGAATCTAAAGCAGGTATGTGGCATTGCCACCTAGACTCTAGATCTGATGTTGTAGACATGTGGACTACAAATGCTGACTGGACAGACCCTGACTGGACAAGACTGACATGGCAGCTGACTAAGCTACTAACGCGGTCCAAACCATACATAGGGCGACACATGGCGGACTAGCCACATGGCACCCGACGTGGACTGGACACATGGTGGCCATGTGGTGGATAGCCACGTGTGCCACCTGACACGTGGACCCCTCCGACCGTGCCACGTGGGCGATAGCAAAAGGGGTCCGACTAGACCCTGATTGCCCGTAGGCAATCAAAGAGCACTAGGTGCTCTGTTGCTTTTAAGCAACTTAAGATCGCCCGTAGGGGCGATGTGGGATAAATCCCACTAGATTCCCCGCTAGTCGACGGGGAAGCCTTCAAGGAGAAGGCAATGGGCTACTCCTCCCATCGGGCTAGCTAGCCCGACTGGAGAGAGGGCCAGCCTTAAGGCGCTGCCCGATGGGAGGTCGGGAGTTCGACTCCCGTCGGGGCAATCACGCCTCTTTTTTGCTCAAAGGAGCATCAACATTAAAAGGTAATTTTTTATTTTTTTCTTTGTATTTTTTTATTAATTTTTTAGTATTTTTTTTAATAATTTAATGTTTTTTGTTTATAAAATCATTTTTATTTTTATAATAAAGTGATTTTTTAAATAAGAATAATTTTTATTATTAATTAAATGATACTTAAATTAATTAGAATAAATGCAATGAAATTGAAAATTAAAAAAAAAAAGGTAAAGACCTAATTTTTTTTTGCAAATCAAATGAAATAATGTTTTTTTGTTTTCTCCTCAACAAGGAGATATAAGACATTTAAAAGCAGAATTTTCTTGCAAAATTAGGCAACCTAAAACTCTTCTCAACCTTGTTAATTTAGCATACAAGAAAGGATCAAACTTGAATTCTTTTTGCAAATTTTAAAGACAAGGAGACTCCAAAATTGCAAAACATCAAAATTGAAAGTGTGCATTTGTTTTCTCAAAATGGGGATATAAGACATAAAATTGCACATATTTTTTTTGCAAACTTGAGAAGAACTTGAAAACTTGGGTCCATCAAAACCAAGTCATTTGTCGACTGGTCTGGAAGCCTTTCAAATGCGGGTCGTGTGTCGACTTGTCTTGAAAGGAGTGCTCATATTGTTAATTTTGCAAAATAAAGGGGGAAGACAACATTGTACTTCTTTTGCAAAATTGGAAGACAAGTAGGAGACATAAAAATATCAATTTTTTGCACAACACAAATCCACATTTTGTTGCAAAAATTAAAAGGTGCATTTTCGATTTTACTCGACACCTTCATTGGCAAATTAGGTGCATTTTCGGTTGCATCCGACACCTAGGTGATAAGAATTTTGTGGGCATTCTTGTTTGATTATTGCATTATTTCTTTTGCAATTATAAGTCATAGAATCAAGAACACACTAAACCCCAAAATTTCACAAATTTGTGTAAATCCTTGCATAGTTTTAAAGCCAATTTCACTTGATATTCTCTCCTAAAACAACAAAACCCCTAATTCACTCTTATTTGTTTGGCTTAAACTCCTCAAACTGATCATCCTTATTCAAGGGTGTTTAGGCAGGGGCCATTAAATATCTGTTTGAGTGAATTATCTTTTGGTACTCTTTTAGGGTATATCAAAAGAAAGAACAAGTTTTTGAAAAAAAAAGGAACCTTAAAAAGTTGCAATCCTTTGCACTAAGGGGGGATAATTCCTTTCTTCCTTCAAACACAGATTTTGACAAGAGGGAGATAAAACTTGTAAAGGCAATCATAAAAGTAGAAGTCATCATAAAATTATACCTTTTCTTTTAGACTTCATAATAGCAACCATGCTTGAAGTACTTGCAATAAGGAAGGATTATTTGGTAAATTTTTTTGATAAAATTGCCTAAGAGACAAAGTTTTGCACAAATTGTACAAAGGACAACCATGACACCATTCAGTGTTGGTTTCCAAACAAGCAAAACTAAAATGGCAAAGGCACATCACAGAAGCAAAACAAAGGCAATATTTCTAGTGAAGTGTCTATTTCTGATTTTGATTCTGGTTCAAAGAGAGCACACAGAGTGCTCATGGCTCAGACAATATTGTAGAGGGAAAACACATTGTGTCACCTTGAGCAAACACCATTTCCTCTCTCTCTTTTTTAGGCTTCATAAATAGCATAAGTTTTTTGTTTGAAGTACTTGTAATAAAGGGGTGTTTGTACCTCTTTTAGGCTTCATAAATAGCAAATTCTCATTGTTTGAAGTCCTTGTAACAAAAGGAGGGAATTTTTCTGGTGTAAAATTGCCTAGGAGGCAATATTTGTAAAATATTTCACAAAGCTTCTTAAGTTGCACATATTTTGCAATTAAGGGGGGATATACTTTCTTTTCTTCACAATTTTTTGTAAAAAGGGAAGAAGACTTATAAGGGTGCATTTTCAACAGCGACCGACACCTTAGTCATACTTCTTTCAGAAATTAATTACAACATGTTTTGCAACAAGAAGGGGGGAACTTATAAGGGTGCATTTTCGGCAATGACCGACACCTTAGCTACCTTATCTTTTGCAAACTCATATTGTAAATGAATGAACCTCGTATGAAGTGATCTATTCTACTACACCTAGCGATTGCAGCGGTTGGTTACCCATGCAATTCGGTTGGATGATGAGATTACTATAAGGACATTCGTTGATGTGAAGACAAAGTGAGGAATGACCCATTTTTTGCTTAGAAGCAGCCAGAGCACTATGACAGAGCAAGAACCAGCAGATCGACATTTTCTTCCACTGTATTGGGGCAGTTATATACTTTACCCAAATATTGTTGTATAGGAGGATAGGTATACATTACCCAAATAATGTAATAAGGGGGGATGTTAGAGTAATATTTCATCATTTGGGATATTTACCCCATTTCCTACATTAGGTAGATTTTATTTACCGCATGGTAAAAAGTAGTTTGTTACTTTTTACCACTAGTATTTACTTTTCTACTTTCTACCATGTAGATATTTATTGTTCCAAATATCTAATGGTAAGTTCCTAAATATCTTAGGTTAAGAATCCTAAACCTAACACTCTACCTTCTATGGCGTGTTAGTTAGCGTAGATGTAGGAGTAGTTGTTATTATTCCTATTTTGTAATCTATTTAACATTAGCCTCATTGCTAATATTTTTGTTAATGCAAATTATTATTTTAATTAGTCAAACTCGATCTCCTGGTCACAAACTCAACACTTGAAGAAAAAATGAAGAGATCAAGAGAAGATCTCATTGAAAAAAATCTAGTCTTGGAAGAAGAAGGACTAGGAGAGTCCTGCTCACATTCAAAACCAGCAAAATCAGAGATCTAGAAGATCCCACCACCAACACTTCTAGGAGTAGAAAGTTGAAGAGAAGGTCTCAAGGAAGACCAATAGAATCTACAAGATCAAAAACCTTGGGAAGGTCTCAATGAGCATCTAGTAAAAGGCTAGGAGAGCCTTATTGAAGAAATCATCAAAGGAGAACTCACTGGAGAAATCCACTACCAAGGAGAAGCCCCTGATAGTGAAGGACTTGGGATAATTGTCACCATCCAAAAACAAGACCAAGAGAAGGAGAATTTGGCAAGGAGTGTCAAATCCAAGAAGAATAATTTGGCAAGGAGTGTCAAATCCTAAAAGAAGAATCCAGTGAAGACCTCAAGATATTCATAATATTGAGAAGAAGATCCTATTTGAAGTCAGAATTCGACAAGAAGATTTGAAGACATAAGAAGCTCACCAAATCTAGGAGATTTGAAGATTACCTCTCACAGCAAGAAGGCACCGCTTCAGAGGCAAAGACTTATCCAAATCTATAGCAGAAAGAGGAGACCACAAGAGGAGAACAAGCCACCAAATCTTATGTGCATGAAAGAAATTTTGAGACCATATTTTGGTGAAAAAGGAGTTGTTCAGGATAGTCTAAAAAAGTTGCAAAATCCTACTCAAAGCAGTAACTTGGTGATCTTAGATACCAAGATTCACATCCTCTACATAAGTGGAAAACAAACTATGGAATCTTTTAAAAGGTAAGCAAATTTTGGTGCAAATAAACTTGTTAATTGGATTACTTATCGATTTATTATAGCACCTTAATTTATATTAAAGTTACAAGAAGAAGAAAAATTGGATTACAGTCTTCAAAAAGTGCAAAAAGAGAAAATTTCTTTTTGAGGTTCATTTGCACATTAATCAGGAGTTGATTAGATTTTAGTATTACATATATCAACTACCTATCATCTACTTTGGAAAAAGAAAAAGAAGACTAAGTCCTACAATATTGATTGTAGTGAAATTGTAGAATAATTATTGAAGGTTCATTTCAAATTATTCTTAATTAGTTGTAGTAAATTGATTAAGTGCATTATCTTGAGAGTTGATCATAGTGATAAGGTTAAATTGTTAATGCATTAAAAGTGGAATATTAGTAGATTCATTTGCACTATTCTATTGCTCTCAAAGTATTAGTTTTGTGTACTTGAGAAGGGCACAAAATCTGATTTGAATCAAGTGTCTAAAGACACTATTAAAGCACAAAAATTTGCAACACATAGTGGCCAAGGAAAGCCACCAAAAAAGGTTAGTAAACAAATAGAAACTAAATAAAGGCATAAAAATAAGCTTCAAATATTGAGACTTGGTGAGTCTCAAATCCAAAGCATTACAGGGTTAATTTCATGGTACAAAGGGCAAACAATTACAGCTACAAAGAAGCTTCTATCTACATTATTAAGGACTTGTATTTATCATCAAAATATCCAAGCAAAAAGGGTAAGGAGTATAGCCAAAGAGACATCCTCAAAACCCCCATATTTACATTCAAAAATCTACTACTAAACCATAATTTTAGACCTACAAAAGAGTGAAAGAAAAGGTGCAGTAAAGAATATTTTTATACATATAAGGTTACATGGTATTGCACTTCTACAATACGTTATATGTAGGAAGAGAGCAGATTTGAAGGTGCCTCAAAAGGCACAATATCTACAGGGTAAGCCAACCAAGGAAGGTCGAATGTTAGCACTCTTCTTCCATAGCAAAAGGAGCCACTCAAAGGGCTCACTCTTCGCATATATTGGATGGATGAACCTACAAAATCAAAGCCCACATAAGTATATTATCAAGATGCATTTATGTAGACAAAAAGAGTGCTCATATACAAAGAGAATGAATCAAAATCAACTTCTACCAATGTGGTATGGACAGCATAATAAGAGGTTATCTACACTACAAAGAAGCACATGAATCGACACGTTGAAGGCATATAAGACAATGAGAAAAGGTGCTACATTCAAGGCCTTAAACTTGGAGAAGATCATCCACCAAAGGAAGCACCAAAATCCCCATTCGAACCTCCATGGCACCTCATCAATTCACCTGCAAAAGAAAAGATTGCTTGTTGTCCAAGAAACAAAGCAAGATAAGGAAAGGCATACGAAAGGAGTTATAATATTCTCCTTGGAAGCGTTATAGTAAAGTAATTCATGCAGAGAGCTTGAATTCCACTTGGCATAAACTTTCTAAGATGTCATTTCATCTCTCAACGCTCAAGAAACCTCACGTAGGAGTTATAGGGAATATCAACAAAGTGGTGACACTTATCTTCCACAAGCCTCACACAAGTGCCCACATGAGTGCTCATACGTTACAGAGTGACCAAGAAGCGTTAAAGAAGGAAATTAGTACATTAAGAAAGGTGGAGTGCTCATACGTAACATATGTAACACTTGTCATAAAGTTCAAGATCTTTCTTCCATTAAAATACGCTCAAGTCTAAACCAGTCAAGCATAAGAAAGTGTAGTCAAAGCATAGAAAAGCACGACATGGAAGGAAGGAAGAGGAAGCATTAAAATCTCTTGGTCTTGAAGGTCAAACCTCTCCATATTTGCAGCACCTACGTTCCAACATTAAATTCAAGGAATTCCAAAGCATATGCATTATTTCTAACACCAAAGGAGGACAATAAAGTGTTGTTATATTCAACCAAAAAAGGCATCGAACAGTGTGGTGATACAACGTTCAAAGGTAAGGTTTAAATCCCATTTATTATTGCTTTCACTTTAGGGAGATATAAGGGTTATAAGCTAAGGTCAAATATTAGATTTTGAAAGCAAAAACCATAAGGGATAACTTATCAAATTGAAATAATATTTGCAATTTAACCTAGGATAAATAAGGAATTCTACTTGGGATTAAATTCTTTAATATTTTGCAAATATTATTAATTTTCTAATTTTCCAAATTTGGGAGTGATAAGGGTTACAACATCAAACTAGGTTATTGGAAATTAGAAACACTTGAATAAAATCCTAAGGGTTACAAAAGAGGTTATTAAGATTTGTTTGTTAAGGTTGGAAATTTATAATTTTTGTCTCAAAATTTCTCAAAAGGGACAAACGAAATACAACATTAAAACCCCTTCAAAATTTAAAATGGCTTAATTCAATAGAAGTAATAAGGTGTTAGAAAAGTTGATTTTTGATCTTTACAAAAACTGTACAAAATCAACCAAAATTGAACTACACTTTACAAAAGCACTATATCATACTCCAAAATCATTAGGGAGTCATAAGGCATTCTACAAACTTAATAATATTAATATCTATCAAATATTATCAAGTTGGGAATATATAATCTTTCTTCAAAACCTAAAATTAGGTGTTCATACTCTCATTACTAGGGAGACATAAGGAAGCCTACAAACCTAAGGATTAATAAAGGTTTTGTCAAATCAAGCTTATATACTTCAATTAGGAATCAAATATTTTAATATAGGGAGCTATAAGAAAGACTAAAATTCTATCTCATTTCTTCAAATTCAACCTCTTCAAATGGGTAAAGGAATGTCATACAATGAATGTAAAACTTGCTCCAACAGGAACCAGTTCACAAAACATGAACACATGTGGTATATTGACTCAGGAGCCAGTCATCATATGACACGAACTATACAATGGTTTGATTGTCTTAAAGTTGCTAAAGGTTATAGAATAAGAATTGCAGACAACCAAACTTATCCTATACATGCATATGGATGTGTAACACCCAGCAAATCATTTCCAAATATTCTACTAAAAAACGTATTATATGCTCTTGGATTAACATTCAATCTCATCTTAGTAAGCAAGCTAGTAAAATAACTATATGATTAACTTCAGATATATGGATGGGATCAATACATGTCTCGTTATGAATTAATATGGAATAAAAGCAACAGGTTCAATCCATGAAAATACATACATCCTAGACTCAATGGAAATATCACAAAATATTGTGGTGTTTCAAAATGATACTAACATATTTATAGAGGAATATGTTGAAGAAAATGAAGAACCAGTACACCAAAAAAGTAAGCATAGAAGGATAAAAAAAAATATGAGAGGACAATTGCACCATGCCCTACTCATTCATCAACAATCAAAACAAAATAAAGATACTTGCAAAGAGAACTATAAAGGTGGTTGGATAGAAGATAAGGAAGATGAATCTAAAAGACCCAAAGATCAATCAATGAAAGAAGAATCTTTAGCTTCAGCTACAGATTACTATGCATCATATGCAGAAGAAGAGTACAAATTTTAGGATGAAGAAGAAGAAGATCCATATTGAAGATTAAAGTTTTCAATGCCCAAATAATGTAATACACGAGGGTGTTAGAAATAGAGTATATTACATCATTTGGGTCATGTAAATGTATCTTCCAAGGTACATACTTAGGACATTAGATAACTTTAGGGGGAATTTATCTAGTTACTTAATGCAATGTAATAAATGCACAAGTGTCAATGTGCAAGTTGTCCTTGCATAGCTAGGTAGAGTGTTGGCCAAGTAACCTATTTTTCCTATATAAGAAAGGTATCATTGTAATACAGACATAGAGTCGGGGGACATAGTTAGATAGTGTAGCTTAGAGCATAGTACAATTTTGTGTAGATCATCATCCATTGGTGATGGGTGCAATGTAGTTCAGTAGCTTTATTAATGGAGTGTTCATTTTCTCCATAGCTACATTGTATTCTTTTATGTCATTTCTATTTACAACATATTTCATTCATCTAGCAGATTTACTTTCTTTCATATTATT
Organism: Wollemia nobilis; assembly: GCA_028583015.1. Lineage (NCBI taxonomy): Eukaryota > Viridiplantae > Streptophyta > Pinopsida > Araucariales > Araucariaceae > Wollemia > Wollemia nobilis. The sequence continues at coordinate 19,030 of JAQPPZ010009493.1, forward strand.
CTGCATCTTGTGATTGCTCTCCCAGTGCTCATTACATCAAAAGCTAACGAGTTTTCCTTTCCAAAGGTAATTCCTTTAACTTCACTGGTTTCTCCTTAACCGCTGGAAATCTCCTTTGCAACTTTAAAACCTATGCAAGTCACAACCTTGCCACAACTTTGATACCAGTGTTAGCTTTGAATATAAATACTTAAGATAAAATTCACTAAAATATCTAAAATAACGTTACAATTCAATATATATGATAATGGCAATATTCTAAAAGTATAAAACTCAAAAATAACTTTAACAATGACTCATAGAATTGCCATTAACAAATACTCACAAAAATACTACAAATCATGTTATGTTATTTCTCGTCATGTCCTTGTCATGTATACAAGGATACATATATAATATGATGTGACCCTTCATATGGAGCACTCTTGGCCTTCACTCTTCTAGAGACTCTTCATCTTCTTATTCTATGGACTCATGTGCACATGGACTATTATGCAAATTTACAATACCAAAATACTTTGCACACTTTAATAATACTTGTGCATTTATTACATTGCATAAAGTAAATACTCAACTTCTAAACTAGGACACTCTTTCCTAATCTAGAGATGTACCAAAGGTGGTACATTAGCATGTACCAGATAATGTAATATACTTCAACACCTTGATGGTCTGTGATCAATACTTTGGTTATACCATAAAGTTTTAATTTAGTAAATGGGACTTGTTCATCCTTTGGTATTTTGCTATAGGTAAACCATGTGTCCATGTCAAGGATCCAACTGTTTAGGACCTCGGGATCACATGACCCATCATAAATTTTGACCTCACATTTTGCTTGTGAGCAAAGGTCAAGGGATTGACTAGGACCACTAGGGGTAGCAATATTTGTGATCTTATCGACCAAAATGCTAACTATTGCGGCTATTTGATCTAGAGTATAATCCAACAATAGGATGACAAAAAGGAATTAATTTGCCTAAGGGGTTACAAAGATTGTGTGTTTTTTGCCCTAGATAATTGCAAAAACAAAATTGTTTAATGCAATTTTATAATACTTTAAAAGGGTAGAAATTAAAGCACAAAAATCTCCTTTGCATAGTAAAATCATTATTCTTCTTTTTGCAAAATATTAATTTACCCCTTTTTGCATAATAATAAATTAACCCCTTTTTTTAATATTCTTGGACTGCACAGGCCGCTTCAGGCAGGGATAGACTACCTCAGCACCAAGGAAATAGGACGTCGAATCTCGCTGGCCACTAGCATTGTGGTTTCTGGAGGACATGAAGATAATATCGACAACGGTGAATGTTAGAGCTCGGAGGGTGGGAGGTGTGCTTGCTGTGTCTCATGCGTTTGGCAATCGGTTGTTGAAATAGAGGTTCATGGAGTAGATGGTAGGCGTTGTCAATACACGCAGGAGATTCCAGGCGGCATAGACTGCAACGTGAGCGGCTGCATCAGGGGTGACACCATTTTGGTTCGAGTTCGACATGACAACCTGTTTACCACCATGGCGTGATTTTTGTAACGTCTCTCCCTTTGGCGGGCTTTTAGTTTTTGGCGCAGTGAATGAAATGTTGAAGTGCAGATCGATGGTGGATGCATCGTTATAGCTATCCGTTAAATATTTTAAGTAATGTTTGTTGTGATAAACGCCTATGGTTATTGGTGGAGTCGGGCATCAATATAAATGTGCGCAATGCCTAGCATTCCGTGGGCCACCTGTACGCCGCTCGCATGCTTATGAGGAGTCACCGGTAACAAAATCCATCACAGAGTATGGAGATGGGTGTTTTTTCAATTCACTGGCTTCCAAGTTTATATGATAATGGGTCCAAATATTTTTTATTATTGAGTGGAAATGCTTTCTTATTAAAAATAATAGGGTTGGCCCATTATTCTTTTATTAAAGTGGAGGGTCCCACCAAAATTCCCTTCTGGAAAGGGAAAGGTTTTCTAAACGGGTGAAGGGGGAAATTGTAAGGGGAATTGAAATTTTCAAAGTGGAGGGCCATTTTTTACAAATTGTAAGGGAAAAGTGAACGGCCTAGATGGCCCATGTAATTCCCCTGCGAGGGAAAATTAAGTCTATTTTTTTTTATTATTCCGCCACAGTGCGATGCCAGGAATATGATATTCCTAAGGTTTATTTTGCTGCCTTAGATAGGCATGATGGTTTTTTTTTCCACATGATGAAGGCCCCTTTGATGGTGGAACATAGGGGTATTTATAGTCCTTGGAAATAGTTTTTCGTGACAGACACAATGGTGGTGTCATATTGTAATTTTGAGGCTATTTCAATTCAATTTTTTTAGCCTCAAATTTTTTACCTTGGAGTGCACTCTCGGTTGTACCCGACACTCCCAAGGTAATTTCATATGTGATCCTTGTACCTAGTGATCTTTTCTATACACTTGGCGAATGCAGCGGCTGGTTACCCATGCATTTCGGTGGGATGACATGGTCACCATAAGGACACTTATACTAGGGACTACAGACAAAGACACCCTAGACTCTATCCGAGGTTTTTTTCGGATCTACTTCTGAAGACTACAGACGAAGACACTTCAAAAGATTCTCTTCTATTCTTCTTTCTTCTCCTCCACACTTGGATTCTAAGGCTCAATTTTATTGTATTTCATGGCTCGTATTTCTTTTGTATTAAGGTGCATTTTCGGTAGAGACCGACACCTTCTAGATTGAGTTCACCATGAGGAGGGACTTGATATTCATGGTGGAGCTAGTCAGTGACCTGCAAGAGGCAACATCCTCTGAGGATGACCTGTAGAGGCAACAGATCCAGAAGTGGCTGACCCTGAGGCACCCATGATGACCTTGAGGCACTTAGACGGCTGACCCAGTGGCAACAGACCCGTGGAAGTGGTTGACCCTGAGGCAACAGACCGAGATGTATACATAGTGAATCTAGCATTATTCACAGTTGGAGAGCCAAGCGCAACGAGCACGAGACTAGACCAAATCAGCAATAAAGGAGGATGATAGGTTGCTTTTAGAGAAGTCAACATTAAGGGGGAATGTTAGAATTAATGTAATGTGCACTATGCCTTCCTTGACACTTGTCAGTTTCACTTGACAAGTGTCATGCATTTCATATAGGCTTATGCCTATATATTGTAACCTTGTTTCATTTGTAAAACATCTTAGTGTGTTCATTTTATATAAGGTCCAACAGACTCTTCCATATATATTTAAATTCTATAACCAAGTAGCTAACACCTCTCTTTCTGCACTTGAGACTTTCCATGATGAGAACCATATTTATAAACATTTTTTAAGAAAGGCAATAATATAGTTCTAAACTTGGTCATGATTTTGAGATTTATTTTTAAAAATTCTATTATTAAAAATTCTATTTTTAATAAATAATATTGAGAGATCATGCCCTAAGAAGAGCCCAACAAAATCATTTGTAGAAAACCGCAAGATAAACTTACAAAAGGTTATGGATAAATATGGTTTTCAACTTTGGTAGCAGT